>PVKU01013342.1:0-29528 GCA_004027475.1 Anoura caudifer | reverse complement strand
GGGATGGGAGTAGAAAACAGAAGACTGTATAAGAACAACAATTAAAATAAAATTTAATTAAAAAAAAAAAAAGAAATATTCAAAGGCATGAAAAGCAGGGTCCTACAGCCAAGATTGGTCTACCCAGCAAAGCTATCATTTGGAATTGAAAGGCAGATAAAGAGCTTCCCAGATAAGAAGAAACTAAAGGAGTTCATCATCACCAAACCATTATTATATGAAATGTTAAAGGGACTTATTTAAGAAAAAGGAGATTAAAACTATGAACAATAAAATGGCAAAAAATACATACTGGTCAACAACTGAACCTAAAAAACAAACAAAGCAAACAAGAACAGAGACAGAATCATGGATACAAAGAGTGTTTTGATGGTTGCCAGATGGGAGGGGGATATGGGGAAATGGGTAAAGAGGTGAGGGGACTAAGAAATACAAATAGGCCCTGACTGGTGTGGCTTAGTGGATTGAGCACCAGCTTGAGAACCAAAAGGTTGCTGGTTCAATTCCTGGTCAGGGCACATGCCTGTGTTGTAGTCCAGGTCCCCAGCTGGGGGCATGCAAGAGGCAACCAATTGATATGTCTTTCCCTTTCTTTCTCCCTCTCTTCCTATCTCTCTGGAAATAAATAAGCAAATAAAATGTTAAAAAAAAAAGAAGTACAAATATATAGTTACAGAATGGCATGGGGATGTAAAGTACAGGATAGGAAATGGCGTAGCCAAAGAACTTATACGCATGACCCATGGACATGAACAGTGGTGTGAGGATTGCCTGAGGGAGTGGGGGTAGTGGGTGGACAGGCGCAAAGGAGAAAAATTGGGACAACTGTAATTGTATAATCAATAAAATGTAATTTAAAAATTGTAAAATCAAATTAAAAAGGAAATTTGGTTAAAATTTAATGGCTCATGAAATACAGACATATCAGTTAAAAAATTAAATATGTTTATTGATTTTAGAGAGAGAGGCAGAGAGAGAGAGAGACACACATCTATGGGAGAAACACCAGTTGGAGACTTCTGGCCAAGATGGAGGTGTAGGTAGATACACTTCACTTCCTCACACAACCAAAAGAAGGACAACAACCAATTTAAAATAAAAAAAAACCATAACTGCAAAATAATCAAAGTCCGACAACCAAGGAGTTAAACAAACATTCATCCAGACTGGTAGTGTGGAGAGGATGTGTGGCAAGGCAGCAGCTGGCCAACCAGGTGGGCGAGGTGGGGGCTGGCAGACTGGGCAGTCCCACATTTGCGTGTAGATAAATCGAAAGGAACAACTAGGGACCAAGACAGATCACACAACCCAAGGTTCCAACAGGGAGAAATGAAGCCTCAATACCTCTGGCTGTAAAAACCTGTGGGGGTTGTGGCAGCAGGAGAAGCTCCCAGTTTCACAGGAGAGTCTGTTGGAGAGACCCACGGGATCCTAGAACATACACAAACCCACCCACCTGTGAATCAGCACCAGAAAGGCACCATTCACTTGTGGGTAGTGGGGTAAGTGACGAAAAATGGGGCAAGAGCCAAGCAAGTGGCATTGTTCCCTCTCTGAACCCTCCCCCACATACAGCACCACAACACAGGGCGGTGGTTTGCCTAGTGGTGGCAAATACCTAAGGCTCCACCCCTTTCTACATAACAGGCAGGCTGAGACAAAAAAAAATATGGCCCAAATGAAAGAACAGATCAAAATCCCAGAAAAAGGCCCTGGTTGGTATGGCTCAATGGATTGAGCACTAGCCAGTGAAATGAAAGGTCACTAGGTTGATCCCTGGGTGGGGCACATGCCTGGGTTGCCAGCCAGGTCCCCATTCACGGGCTTGTGGGAGGCAACCCATTGATATATCTCTCACACATTGATGTTTCTCTCCCTCTCTTTCTCCCTCCCTTCTCTTCTCTCTAAAAGTAAACAAATAAAATATTTTCAAATAAAAACAGAAAAAGAACTAAGCAACAAGGAGATAGGTAACCTATCAGATGCAGAGTTCAAAACACTGGTAATAAAGATGCTCACAAATATGATTGAGTACAAAAGCAAAATAAAGGAAGAAGTGGAAGCTATGCAAAGTAAAATAAAGGAAAATGTGAAGGGAAGAAAACTGGGACTCAAATCAATGATTTGGAACAGGAGGAAGAAATAAACATTCAACCAGAACAGAATGGAGAAACAAGAATTCAAAAAAATGAGGAGAGGCTTAGGAACCTCCAAGACAACTTTAAACATTCCAACATCTGAATCATAGGGGTGCCAGAAGAAAAAGACGAAGAGCAAGAAATTGAAAACTTATTTGAAAAAATAATGAAGGAGAACTTCCCCAATATGGATAAGGAAATAGACTTCTAGGAAATTCAGGAAGCTCAGAGAGTCCCAAAGAAGTTGGACCCAAAAACAAACACACCAAGACAAGAAGGGGCTGGAGAGAAGTACTCAAAGTCACGAAAGGCAAGGATTTACAACCAAGATGACTCTATCCAGCAAAGCTATCATTTAGAATGGAAGGGCAGATACACTGTTTCCCAGATAAGTTCAAGTTCAAGGAGTTCATCATCACCAAGCCCTTTTTATATGAAATGTTAAGGGGGCTTATCTAAGAAAAAGAAGATCAAAACTATGAACATTAAAATGATAAACTCATAACTATCAACAACTGAACCTAAAAAATAAAAATAAAAGTAAACTAAGCAAACAACTAGAATAGGAATAGGCTCACAGAAATGGAGATCACATGGAGGGTTATCAGTGGGGAAGAGGAACCGGGAAAATGAGGGGAAAGGTACAGGGAACAAGAAGCATAAATGGCAGGTACAAAATAGACAGGGGGTGGTTAAGAACAGTATGGGAAATGGAGAAGTCAAAGACCTTATATGTACAAGCTATGGACATGAACTATGGGGGAGGAATGCTGGTGGGAAGGGGGTGCAGGGCAGAAAAGGATAAAGGGGAGAAAAAAGGGACAACTGTAATAGCATAATCGATAAAATTTACTAAAAAAAAAAAAAAAGAGCATCAATTGGTTGCCTTCCATACACACCCTAACTGGGGATCAAACCTGCAACCAGGTATGTTCCTTCAATGAGACTCAAACCTGCAACCTTTTGGTGTATGGGATGACAACTCCAACCAACTGTGCCACAACAGCCAGGCCCTCTTGGACTCTATCTTAAGGACACAATGATTCACACAACATTTATATGCAAGAATTCCATTGAATTATTACCTGCAATAGGACAAAAAATGCAAATTTAAATGGTCAGTAATTACATTATAATGTATCTGTTATGCCTGCATTCAATAATGCTTTCGAAGAAGTTTTAGAAAGAGGAAAAGTTCATGTTAGATGAAAAATATTAGTAAAAAATGCTAACCTTGCAAAATATTATACATTACGTTATTGTTATACAGTGACTATATAAATACAGCTGGAAAACTAAGGAGTGATTCCAAAATATTCACAGTAGTTAACACTGAGAGACAAGACCCATCTTCTACTTCCTAAGTTGTCTTCAGTTTCCTTGTAGTGCTTGAGTATGATTCCCAGACCTCCCCTCCCAGCCTGAGACAAGGCCAAGCCTGTTAAGAGGTGCTGCAGTTGAAAAGAAACTCATATGGAATAGTAGTTCAGTTTTATTTGCTGCAGTGACAAACACTGAAGCACTAAACAAAACGAGTGGACCGCAAGTGCCCAAGGGCCAGTGCAGGCAAAAGATTAGGGCCCCGTTGGAAAGTGGCACCTACTGCAGGAATCCCTGCTGTGGGAAGGGTCCACTGCCTAGGACCGGATACAAGATTGGGCCTCAGCCCCCTTTTCCTAGCCCAGGTTTAGCGGGAAAGAGGGGGCCCAAAGCGCTGCATGGTTCGCATCACCAGGGAAAGCTGGTCAAGAAAGTTGATGATGGAAATTCGGAGGAGGTGAGCATCTTCAGCTCTCCAGCAGCTAAAAGTGAAGGGGGAAAAAGAAAATCAGAGGTGGTAATCCCTCTCTTCCTTGCTCTGCCCCTGGGCATTAGACTGAACCCTTTGCTGTCTCCATTACAACACCCCCTTAACTGCACCAAGTCCCCCCCCAGACCTAATTCTTGAGTGTATCCTCCTCTACAATAAAGCACCCCCTCGGTGGAGTCTGGCCCTGCCACCTGCTGCCCCCTCTCCTTCTAGAGCTTACACTGCTAGGACGCTGCCGCTCACTGTGAGCTCCTTCCGAATTGCCTCTCGGTGGGGTTCAGCATCGGGGGCCAGGGATCCATGGGCAATGTCTGCCTCCAAGGGGGACGGAAAAGGCACACTGAGGGCGCTGGTGGAGATTCGGTTAAGGCACCATCCACACCGACTTTGGTCTCAGGTCCCCTCTCAGGCCACCTTGACTAGTCTCACACACCTACTTCCATCAACCCCCTCCACAGCACCCCTAGCCCTAATTCCCACCAGCCACCTCCTTATCCGGCCCCCACCCCCACCCCGCGCCCGCTCTCATTTCTTCTTCCCCTCCAGACTGCCCCTGGCTTGTACACACCCAAGCTGCGCCTGGTTCCTTCTGATCCCCTTTCGGCCCCAACATTTCCGTCCTTCAGCACCCAAACCCACCCTCCAGAAGGCAGCTCCCAGCGTATTCCTCGCTGTCCCCTCGGGTAGGTTACAAAGTATGTAGTCGATTTTCCGGCCTTCTGACCGTGACTGCTGCCTCTCCGCCCCACCCTGAAGCATTCTGTGCTCGGGCATCACGCGAAGCTCCGCCGGCTACCGCGGCCGCCGCGCCTGCACCCCGCGGGGTGGCGTAGCCATCCTGGCCATCCAGGCCTCGGGCTCCAGTAGTGCCTGCGTCTGCTGCCTGCATGGCCGCCGCGCTCCGCCTTCGACCCCGCCCCCGGGGCGCGAATTTAACCATCTGCTCTCTCCGCCCCTTCGCCCTGACTCTACCCTACAGGCCTGCGCAGCAAGGCCCTAGTGAGGCGTGTGGTCAGTCCCCACCAAACCGACGGTGCTCTAGGCTCTCAGGGAGTCCTTTGGCCGTGAAAAAACTGACGCTCCCTGAAGAAGCCGCTTCTTTTCGGGCACGACTGGACCCCAGGGCGCCTGCCCAAACAGGTCCCTAGTGAGGCCGCCAAGGAGACCCAACAGTGACAAAGCTATGGGAAACCAGTTGTGTGACCAGTTCCCACCAACCTGGCCCTGCAACCTGCGGGTGTGGGAGACCCCAAGGGGCACTCCCTCACGAAACTCCGCCCCTTAGTGCGCAGTTTAACTGGGGAACTCCAGAGCTCTTGTGCGCAGAATCCTCATCTCCTCGCAATTCGGTAGGGCGGGAGATTGGTTCCCGCCCCGCCAGCCCTGCCACAACCTGGAGACACCTTGTTGGCTGCCTAGCTCATGATGCTCCGCCCCTTAGAGCGACTTGTGACCCCAGTGCTCCTGTGCAAACCTGTTCCCCTTTCCTCCCACCTCGTGTGAGGCTATCAGACAGGTGGGCTAGTCTCCCTCCCTGTCCCTTCCCTGGGCTCAATGTCCCCAAGAAATGTGGCTCAATATCCTTGCAGTGGTTTGTGGAGGGAGGCGGGGTCGGATAGTCCACAAGTGCTACCACTCTGCACCCTGACCTCATCGCCGATGTAGATGCAGAAATCAAAGGGGATTTTAAAGGGGACGAGGCGCCAATCAAATTTGCCTTTTGGAAAGACCACTAGGTGGGCAGTGTGAAGGTTTCCCAGCAGGGAACCACCCCCCCGCCCCCTGCCCCGCACAGAAGCAAGGAAGGAAATGACAGGGACCTGAGATAAAGTAGTGGCAGTGGGAGTAGGGCTAATGTCACATGTGAAAAGTCAAAATACAAAACTAAAATCACAAAGATCCCAACTTAGTAACTTACTATATATATGAATTGAAATCCTAGAACAATACACCAAAAAGTAAATACTTGTTATCTCTGTGTGGTGGCACTGTGAGTAATAACTTCCTTTTTCTGTTTTTCTGACCATTTTTGACAGTGACATTATATGACTTTTTTAATAAAAAATACGTTTTTCTCTTTTACTTTTATTGATTCTAGAGGGGAAAGAAAGGAGAAAGAGAGGGAGAGAAACATCGATCAGCAAGCACCCTGACAGGGGACCAAACCTGCAACCCAGGCATGTGCCCCAACCAGAAATTGAACCTAAGACCTTTCACTTTGCACTCCAACTGAGTCACACCGGCCAGGACGCAAAAATAAATTTTTAAAGTGACATGAAATTTCTGATGGTGGTTATCATGTTAGTTTTCCATTTTCCTCATTGTAATCATAAGGAAGGATATAACGCTGAACTGTATAATTAAATCCTGTTGGATCTCCCCTTAAAACCTAATCAGCCCATTTCTCTCCCTCTTCATTGCTAGTCTCTCCATGAGCTCCCATCTCTCCCTGAGCTCCTCCCACAGCTTCCTACCTGGTTTTCTTCTACACTTGCTCCTTTAGAGCCTGTTCTTCACACACCAGGATTAAGTTTTAATTTTTAATATAAATCATTTCATATCACATCTCTGCTTAAAACCTTACAATGATTTCCCATTGCCCCTGGAATCAAATCCGAACTCTTTGCTGTATCTTACAAGAACCCTGGGTGTCCTGGCTTCCAGCTCCTCCACCCTCTACCCCCACCTGTCTGCTTCCTCATTCTCTGCAGCCTCTGGGGCCATTTCTCAGTTCCTGACCAAGGGTGCCCTGGTCCCAGCCCATTGCACTTACTCTTCTATTTGGAAGACTGTCCCCAAACCTCCCCATGGCTGGCTCCTTCTTGTCATAGGATCTTGAGTCCAATGTCACTTCTGAGAGGAGTTCTGGATCAACACTCTAACATACTACCCCCAGGCACACTTCATCACATTTGCCCATTTTAAATTGCTGCATAGGATCTCTAATAATCTGAAATTAAAATCTTGTTTTGTTCACTCAATATGTTGTTGATATACCATCTCTGGTACCTTTTTCTTGTTCAGTACAGTTTATACAGTATGCCATTTTTTGCACGTTGAATGAAACAAAATATTACATATGTACAAAACTCAATCACTGTCTTGGACCCAGCAATCCCCATGCAGGAAATTACTTCACAAATACAAAATAAGATGCACAAAATTATTCAATGTAATATAATTGGTAACATAAAGTTATCAGACACAATGTACATGTCCATCATCAGGGAATTGGTGACCTTATCTATGATACATTCATACAATAGTCCTAAGCAGCAGTAAAAAAGAGTGAAAATCCTTCCTGGCAGGTGTGGCTCAGTGGATTGAGTGCCGGCCTGCAAACCAAAGGGTTGCCAGTTTGATTCCCAGTCAGAGCATATGCCTGGGTTGTGGGCCAGGTCCCCAGTAGGGGGCATGCTAGAGGCATCCACACAATGATGTTCTCTTCCTCTCTTTCTCCCTTCCTTCCCTTCTCTCTAAAAATAAATAAATAAAATCTTGAAGAAAAAAAGAATGAAAATCTCTAACAAAAATGAAATAATTTTCAGGATACATTGTTATGTGAAAAAAAGAGTACAAAGGACATACATACTCACAGACACACATACTTATTAAAGACACAAGAAGAAGAAACTCAAAATTAATGAAAATGGTCACCTTGTGAACACCTCAAGGAGGTTGACAAGAGTATGGAATTTCTTGGAACAGACTTTTGTGTAGTTTTGACTTTGAACCATTGTAAATATTTTATCTCTTTAAAATATTGTATTTATTTATTTTTTTAGACAGAAGGGAAGGGAGGGAGAAAGAGAGGTAGAGAAACATCAATGTGTGGCTGCCTCTTTCATGCCCCCTACTGGGGCCCTGGCCCATAACCGAGGCATGCGCCCTGACTGGGGATCGAACCCATGACCCTTTGGTTCACAGGCCGGTGCTCAATCTACTGAGCCACACCAGCCAGGGCTGAAACATTGTAAATATTTTAAATGTGCAAAAATACATTTGAAAGAGTGAATAAATCTGCCCTGGCTAGTGTGACTCAGTGGAATGAGCTCCGGCCTGTGGACTGAAAGGTTGCTGGTTTGATTCCTGATCAGGGCACATGCCTGGGTTGCAGGCCAGGTCCCCTGTTGGGGGCCTGCGAGAGGCATCGATTGATAGTTCTCTCTCGCATCAACGTTTCTCTCCCTCTCTTTCTCCTTCCTTTCCCCTCTCTCTTAAAATAAATCAATATTTTTTTTAAAAAGTGAAAAAAATCAAGTGCTAAAATTCAATAAAAACAAAAGCTAATGAGCCCAACTGCATATCCAATTTATAACAAAACCACACAGAGAAAATAATTCAGGTGCCTTTTAAACTCAGCTGTCTGACTATACTCCCTTCCCGAGATATATTCTTTGGATAAAAGGCACTGATTTTGCTCTTAGGATGTATGTTGTCAGCAATGGTAGTGATGAGGGGACTGTAGAGCTGTTCTGGGTGTACTTTAAGACAGGTTTTATATGGTAGAGCCGATGTGCAAATGTAGTGATGCTGCGGGGAGTGTGACTTCTCTCGCTGGAGTAAGGGGAGGTGACACAGAGAACTGTGATGCTGGATTAAAATTGGGGGTTGCAGTGTAAACTCCCCCCCCCCCACTTTAGAAACGGTTTATTTTCTGTCAACCTTATTTGCATTCTGTTAACAGTTTGTGGAAGAAAAGCTTAAGACCACTCAGTGGTTGTTCCCACCCACTCAGTGGCCTGTGTAGCGGGGGCTGCAGACCAGGCTTCAGTGGCAGGCTGAGCGCTCCGGTCTTCAGCGGGAAACTGCTGAACAGGCACACAGGGCACCTGCGCCTTCAGACCAGTCAGCGAGCTCGGGAACCAGAGCAGTCCATTCACCCTAAATTTCCTCCTTAGTCACAGCCTTTTCAGCAGTGGCCTGCTCTCTCTTCTCAAGCTCTTCAGGATCCCTGTGGAAGTAGAGATCAGGCAGGACCTCCCATGGGTGTTGATGGTAGATGGTGCCGCATGTGCACAGAACTTCCCTGGTCAGTATCCTCCACATCAGACCCACTGAGTGACGCCCCTTGTTGTTGCAGGGATGGCGAGGTCCACATAGCCCAGAGGAGAGTGTGTGACACAGAGGGATGGTCCGCAGTTAACACAGGACACCTTGGTGAGAGGCTGGTGGCCAGCCCTGGGATTGGTAACCATCAGAAGTCTCAGCTCCCACATCAGGCCTCCTGGACCTGGTTAGTGAAGGTGCCCAGAGTGATGCAGCCGGCGGTGGGAGTGGCTCCAGTGGCAGCAGCAGACTTCAGCACAGCTTGCCGCCCTGTGTTCCTGGATGATGTGATGCTGACATCAGCCGGGTTCTCAATGGCAACGAAGGGACGAGCTGCCAGCAGAACTTCTCCCAGTTTCTCTTCAGATTTATGATCTAGATGCCATTACTTTTCCTTTGTAGATGTCCTGTTCCATTTGGAAGTCAAGGTTGGTGCCACCTAAGTGGGTTCCTGCTGCACAGAATTTGAGGACATCCCTCTCCTTCATCTTCAGGACATCGAGGCCTCTGGACGTTGTGAAAGTTGCCCTTTAAGTTACATGGCAACTGAAAACAACGCTGTATGGGCCCCTCTCTGGATAGCGTGGAAGGACTAAACTCTTAAAAAAATTATCTTTCAAAGTTTTGTCCAGTGAAAGAGTCTAGAAGCAATGAGATCCAGTAGCAATGCACATACCCTGCACCCAGACCTTGGTTTCTCAACACCATTCTCCACTGAAAAGAACCAGAGCTTTTGGGAGAAATGCCTGATTCTAGGGTTGGGGCAGGAAAAATAAATACAAGATGAACCTGTGGAACCTTGTACTGACAGGAAGGAAGTGCTTGAAAAACAAAAGGGCCAGCTATGTCAAAGGAACACTGGAATCAACAGGAAAGAACCAAAGCTAGAACAATTTGAGCATCCAAAAGGATATTAAACCCTTTGGAGAGGAGTATCAATGAAAGGGGCACCAGGGAAGGTGCTGCGGTGCTGGCAATATTCTCTGTTTTGATCTGGATGGGATAGGTACATGGGTGCGTTCACTTTAAAAATCCATCGAGCTGTATAGAGATGATTTGTGCACATTACTCTATGTATGCTATAGTCCAATAAAAATTACCCCCAAAATGACACTCTTGGATTCTAAATTGTTGGGTAAATAGTTTGATAATTGAGATAAGACAGCAGGGAAAAAGGATGAATACCAACTGAGAACTGCAGAGAGAAAGAAAGCATCAAAAAAGCACCATTTTGGCAGTCACCGATGCAATTCGCTCAGGCAAGAGTCATCCCTGGATGGTAAAACCATTAGATTAAGATTGTTGGGGAGCAGGATATTCACAGGGACTCAAGGTTTTACCCTAGATCCATTGTGCATTAGGATGGAAAAATGCAACTTCACAGTAGAGAGACCAGGCAGCCCCCACCCTGACCATGTGACTGAGCCTCCCCAACAGGGCAACAGCCTGACCTTGAGTGCCTCCAGATGTTGAGGGTGGGTGGCAGGGAGAAAGACACAGTATCCCCATAGTAGCGCTCTCATAAAAAAACACTTAAGCTGGCCCTGGCTGGTGTGGCTCAGTGGATTGAGCACTGGCCTGCAAATCAAAGGGTCGCAGGTTTGATTCCCAGTCAGGGCACAACCTGGGTTGCAGGCCAGGTCCCCAGTAGGGGGCACACGAGAGGCAACCACACAACAATGTTTCTCTCCCTCTCTTTCTCCTCCATATCTAGATTCTGGAACATCTACAGGGCAACTCCTCAGGACTATTCCAAAAATATTGTTGCCTGATTGCCTACGGAGAAGGGAGAGTTGAGTTGGGAGGGGCAAAAGTGGCCTCCTGCTTCCTGTCCTTAAAAGCCTGAGTGGTATATTCATTCATCAAGGCAGGCCAATGTGCAGGCCAAGAGGGAAGGGACTGTGTCTTTCAGATCCAGTGTTACCAGCATTTGGGATGTGGCAGGCACTCAGAGTGTGTGCGCTAAAGGAGTGAATGAGAAGGGGTCTACAGGAGAGCCAAGAGCTGTCTCAGAATCTCACTCTAGAGACGTAGCCTAGAGCTTAGAGGGCTGGGAGTGAAGGTGGACAAGCTTCCCTGGGAAGTGATACAGGGAGAGCAAGAAGAGAATGGCTCTGGGGACAGAGCCCTGTAGAGCCCCGATGTTAAAAGTTGGGTTGTGTAGGTGAAGGGGAAAAACCAGCAAAGGAGCGAGAGGAGTGAGCAGTAAGTGGAAGAAAAAGCAGGAAAGTGAGGGTGAGGGCAGAAGAGGGCAAGGAATGAGGGATGCCAGAGTCATTTGGTCACCCCAAGAGGGGTATGTAGATAGGGTGGGGAGGGGGTGGAGTCCCCAGGAGCCCAGGGAGGCCGCTCCAGCTGGGCCCTGTAGGTGGACAGAGCTGGTGTCTGTCCCGCAGGTTTTCCAGGGCCTGGAGGTCTGAGGCCAACCACGGCTGTCACATTTGCTTTGAGAGTGCTTGGCCTGGCTACGCAGTGCCCCTGTTGGACCTATGGGGGCTGGCGAGGCCTGGTTTTGGCCAGGTCTGTATGGGAGGACTGCAAAGCACCAATAAATTGTGAGCACACTTAATCTGTCACCTGGGCACCTTCAGCTCAGCAAGCCCACCCTAAAGTAAATGCCGCTCTCCCCTAAGTCTGCCCCTCCTCCCTGGGCCCTTGGGAAATGGTGTCACAAACATCTCAGTCCAGGTGCCAAACCATTTCTGAGAGGCCACCACCCATCTTGCCTTCTAGTGTCATCGAGATCACAAGAGGGCCTTCAAGCTGCACCATATCCCTGGGGGTAGGTCAAGGACTGTCTGAGGCCCCTTCTCAAGGTGCAAGCAATGGGTCACAGGGCCTCACAGTGGACAGGGGACAGGTAGCAGCAGGGGGGTGGCCTGGGTGGACACTTGGCTAGGAGGAGCACAGCACCTGGAATAAACCTTCTGACACCTATTGGAGGAGTTTAGCATTTGGGGCCCACAGGTGCCCACGGGGCCTTCCCCAGGCTCTAGAGATGAAGGCAGAATGCCGCATGCGGCTACTCTCCCATCACTTGGAGTCCCCGTTTTCCTTTCGTGATGGCACTGGGCTTGAACCAGAACCTCCTGGCCCCTCCCCACCTGGGGCTCCTGTTACTCGTCCCTGCAGCACCTCTTCCCTTTCCTGCCCATCCCTGTCCCACCACACACAATCTTCTGAACGGAGGTGGCCCCAGTCAGTCACCACCTCCTCGTCTCCTCACACTGCAGATGCTTTTTTGCCCACTCCCAACACCACCAACGACCTTCTTGCTGCCAATGCAGAGAAGGCTCTGTCCTGCCCTCAAGTTGCCTCTTGGCAGCGGTAGGCAGCTTCCCCTTTTTGGAGGGGCACTCTTGGCTTCTGACACTGAGCTCCCCTGCGGCCTTGTGTCTGGGGATGTTCCTGGCCTCTACCACATCTCCAGCTGGTGAAGTTCTTCAAGGTCCAGTCCTCTCTTTTCATGCCACATTCTCTGAGAAGCCACTTCATCCATCTTCACAGCTTCTAGGATGTCATTTCCACAGGTAACTCCCGACCATCAGCTGCAGAGGGCTCTGGAATCAGACTGGGCCTGGGTCCCAGTCAGCTGTTCCTTCAGCGAGGCTCCCATCATATACCCTGAAGACTTCACTCCTGTCTCCATGTCCAGCCCAATCTCCGCTGAGTTCCTGACCCCCATCTGCCCAGGAGATAGCTCTTAGCCACCAGACGGCTGTCACCACCAGGCTGGGAGGCACTGGCATAAGAACTCAATGACCAAATCTAGGGTCTGTCTGAAATGTGCATCTGTGTGTCACTCCCCTGCAGTGGACAGTTGCTATTTGGGGCACTACTCGCCCTCCCAAGGACCTGGCTTTTATCGAGAATCTCCCTCTCCCTCCCACAGCTTATGTGTTTCCGGAGGGCTGGCTTCCCACTACCCACCCCAACCCACCCCTGGACAAAATGATTGGAGGCATGACCCAGTTCTGACCAATAAAAGGACAGCATTTATTTGCTGGGGGCATCTGAGAGAGAAGCTACACTACAGGGCAAGAAGGTGCTCCTTGCTGGCTATAAACGAGGGACTCAGTGGAAGCTGCAGGCAGCCATCTATTGATCCTGAGGTGGCAGCCTGGGACGAAGCAGACACTGCGGAGTGCAGAGGGGAGGTAGGACAAAACTGGGTATTTGGTGAAGTTGTTCATCTGCTGCCAATACCCCTGAATTTCTCAGTTTTGTAAACCAGTAAGTTTCTTTTATTGTTTAAACCGGTTTCCATTATGGTTAAACCAACTACTGGAAACCAAAAGCAGCCTAACTAATATAGTTCTTTTTGGATCAAAGTCTCACATTCACCTCAAGTGCTATTTAAAATTTCAACATAAACTTCCTGACTTGAAATGAATGAGAGCATTGGCAGGCCTATCACATGAGCTGCCAGATCACACAGGCTCCTAGGTGGGCCCTGCTCTTTGATATTCCCAGCTCTCAGGTGGGACCAGGGACTGTCTACCCTTCAAATCCCTCACCCATCAGGCCTCTGTCTGTCTTCCCAGCCCAGGGACCCAGCAGGAGGGCCTCAGGCAGGGAGGGTGGTGGGGCCGGAGCATCCATCCTCCTGTGCATGCAGCTTCTTCCCAGCCTCAACTGCCCTGAGTGCTCTCCTCCAAGGAGCAGGTGTCTAAATGAGCTCTAGTGCCCATACACCTGGCAGGGTGGGACCAGTGCCACCACACCATGTTTCTGTCCTGTCCCTGGCACCCTGAGGCTTCCTGTTAGGCAGTGGGGGACGTGCAAAGTGAAAGCCCTTGTGCACGCATGGCAAGGGAAGGGTCCGCTCCCATTCTGTGGATGAGCACATGGTGCAGGGGCCTGGCTAAGGCCTGGCTCTTGCTGAGTGACCTCCAGCGAGTCACCTGTCATCCCTAAGGAGCAAGAACTGTCCACATCCAGTGGGAGACAAGCAAAGGGGGTACCCAGGGAAGAGCTGTGACAGGGAGGCCAGGACACCCCATCTCTGGGCCATGCTTAACCATCGCTTAGCTTCTGGCCTGTTTGTTTATGGGACACAGAAGGGAAGACTGTTGCAGACCCCCCACCCCCCAGGTATGGGGTAAGGATGAAGGAAACCAAGTGAGGTTTAAGGAGTGGCCTTTACTGGGCAAAGTCAATGACTGGGGACCAACACAGCACAGGGACTTGCCTGAGGTCACAACGCAGAGCTGGGCCATGTTCATCCCCGACTCCCCAACCTGCTCTTCCTTCGTCAAGTGCGCACTGGCTGCAGCAGCTGCGGGGGCCCAGGGCTGGCTGTCACTTAGCCCCCAACCAGTGCTGGGCCTGCCAGAGATCTGGAAAGAAGTCACTTGAGGGTTTATTCTCAGTGGGCTACACACAAGAAGCCACAGCCCATTCCTCGAAATCTTCCAAACAGCCCCTTTTCTTTCTCATCCTGAGGCACTTCTAGAAGCTGGCTGGACTCGGATTCTGGCTCCCCCACCTTACTGCAAGGAGCCTTGGCTGTCTCACCTTTTGTTTGAGGTGCAGGAGCAAATTCAGGTCAAGTGCTTTCAATGGTGCCTGGCACCTAGCAAGAGCTGGGCACAGGTTCCTGGGTACCCACCAGCTATTATTATTATAAGCCAAATTGCAACATGAGAACACATTTAATGCTACATGCAGCTTGCAGCCTGGCTGGGTTCATGCCCACACTCCGTGAATCCTATTTGGAGAACCCCTTCTCCATAGCTTCAGTGACTTCGGGGTGCAGGAAGCGGCTAGCTAAACGTTCGATGTCATCCAGGGTCAGGCGGCTCAGGGACCTCTCATAATCCTAAGGAGAGAAGGCCAGAAGGATTCAGGGGGTGCCAATGGGGGTACACCAGGACAAAGGCAGGTGGGAGTCAGCTGGGGCAGGAGTGGACATCCGGGGCTACACTTCTCACCCTCTGTAGTTGATCCAGGACTCTGCTGGCATCTGCGGCACTGAAGTGGCGTGCCAAGACTTTGGCAATCAGCTGCCAGGCAGGTGGGCATGGGGGTGAGGCCTCCGCCAGTTTCCGGACCGCACTTTCTTCCAGTAACACCTTCTCCAGTGGTTTGACCACTAGGTTGAGCTTGGAATTGGGCCCAATGCTGTAATCGGAGAGTCTTTTCCCATCTGCCAAAAAGAGACTGATGAAGTTGTTACCCACAGCGGCGGGGGTGACCTCAGGGAGCACTGTGGCATCTAGCTGAGCAGGGTTCAGCCATCGCGCAGACAGTCAAGTGGCCATCACCCCCCCATCATAGTGCTGCCCTAGCTCGGCCTGGACACCCCGACTCCAACTTCGTGCGGGGCTCCCTGGGCGTCTCCTCTCCCCCGCGTTACCTGCCAGTGCCTTGCCCTTGAACAGCAGCCGCTGCTGGCGCACCGGGACGTTCAGCTTCTCGGAGACTAGATGTTTCAGCGTGGACACCAGCTCATCCTCCGATACCTGGTCAGGCCGAGGATGAGAGCAGGGGTTGAGCCTGCGGCCCCGGCTGTAGGCAGCTCTCCCGGCTTTCCCGGAGGGGCTGGCCCGCCAGTCCTGTACCCATCCTCACCCCAGCCCTGCGCCTCACAAGGGGAGGAGGAGTGAGCGAGCCGGCTCGCCGTGGGGGCCTGGTGACTCTACCTGCAGGCTGCACTCACGGCCCTGGAGCGCCTTCACCGTCAGCTGCATGGCGGCCGCCACGGCATCCACTTAGCCAACGCGCACCCTAAAAGCTGCACGCCGGCGTACCGCCCCCCCGGGCGCGCGCCGGAACCGCCCGCCACTGCCGGAAGGGGCGAGAGGGGTGCGGCTTTCCCCCGGCCCCGCCTCCGGCCAGCCCGGCCCCTGTCGCCCCTGGAAGGGGTGTCCCCTTGGGGTTCTGCTTTGTATTCGCAAGGAGACCGCCCAGGGTGACAAGTCCACCACTGCGACGGTGTAGGGGCGCCCTCCAGGATAGGAAGGAGGACCGAGCTGGGCCAGGTGGGCTTCATTTGAGAGCTGGGTTAGGGAGGAGGGAGGGCTGGGAGTCTGCTGGTCCCGCCCCGCCGACGGCCTGGCCCGCCCAGCGTTTCCAGTGGGTGAAGCAGGTCCTTGCCGTCTCCGAGTCTGTCTCTCCGAAGTCCACAAAGGGCCCCACCCTGACAAGCTTACACCCTGACAAGCTTACAGCACTGGCCATAGGCCTTCTGTCTCCTCCTTTCATGTCTGGCCGTGGAAAGCCAGCTGAACTTGGGAGCAGGCAGGATAGCCAGGCGTTTGCCGGCATCCTCCTACAGTTCATTCTAGAACAGAGGCCCACCTCTCAGAGAGGGGATGCATGGGGAAGGAGGACTAAGAGAGCAAGTCTGTGCAGAGGTCACCGTGTTACCCAAGCCAGTCCTCCACCCTGGCCCACACCTACCCAGTGAACACCCTTCCTACCTCCACCATCAGGCCCCGAACAGCAAAGATTGGAAGAGACCCAAGTTTGCTTCTCTTTTATTGAAATATATTTTCTGGGCAGTGCCCACATACCCAACTCAGCATGGCCTCTTTGGCACTGAAAGCTGGAGAATAAAAAACCAGTAACAAAAATAAGCCTGGATTTTTCTGAGTGCATAGTGCATGAGAACTAAAGGCCTTTGGTACACAACTGTGGGGACAGTGGGTGTAGGGTGGGGGCAAGGAGTGGCAAATGCTTGACCCAGGGGCCTCAGGGACCTGGGCACAGGCTGCTGTAGATGGAGTGGCCAATAACCAAGGCCAACATCTCTGAGGTGCCGCTCAGTGCCACAAGGAAGGGGGCCTGAGAAGCATAGTCGGCTTGAAGGCGGCGGAGGGACAGCTGCAGCATGGCCAAGGCCAGCAGGCTGTTCTGCACCCCTACCTCAATGCTGACTGTTCGCCGCTGGGCCACTGGCAGCTTCAGGCATGTGGCCAGGCAGTAGCCCACCAGGAGGCCAACCAGGGGCACAGTGAGGCCCACCAACACAATGGGCAGCCTGACGCCTGCCAAGATGAAGATCCCCATGCGGTAGGCCAGGAAGAGGCCACCCAGGAGCAGCACAAAGCTGAAGGGCTTAATGACCTGTAGCAGCAGCTGAGAGAGCTTGGGGAGCTTGGACTTGATCAGCACACCTACTATGATGGGGATGGCAATAAACAGCAGGCTCCCCAGGATCTTGGAGATGGGCACGTGAAGTGTTTCGTGGATGCTGAGCAGGCGGCTGTAGACAGCTGAGGACAGTGGCAGGAAACCAGTGGCAGCCACTGTGGAGATGAAAGTCATGGAGATGGCCAGGGTGACATCTCCTCCAAGGAGGAGACTGAAGAGGTAGCTCCCTCCGCCACCAGGTGACGAGCAGGTGATGATGAGGCCCAGAGCCAGGGCCTTTGGCAGCATGAAGACCTTGGCCATCAGGAAAGCATAGAAGGGCATGACCAGAAACTGGCCCAGCAGGCCCAGCAGCATGGGCTGGGGGCTCTGCAGGAACCCCTTCAGAACCTGGAGCTCCACTTTGCACCCGAATGAACACTTGTTGACAAAGATAAGAGGCAGGAGCAAGTAGAGTATGGGGTTCTCTGAGAAGTGAGCGAGGTCAACGCCAACGGTGGTGGGGGTGTCTTCGGTGGGTGAGACCTTAATGCAGAAATCTCTGCGCTCCTCAATGAGCATGGGTGGGCCCTCATGGGGGTCCATAAGCTGGATGTGCAGTGGGGCTAGCCCAGGCAGGCCTGAGTGGATGCTCACCACGAAGCCACCCCCAGTGCCCCAGGTTATGGCACTCACATTCTGGATGATCAGCACCTCTGTGTCCAAGGAAGTAACTCTCAGAGTGGGACCAGGCCCTGACCCATTGCTCTGGCCTTGGTACTGGCTCGAGATCACGATGACACCCTCACTATTCTCTGGGAACTCAAACTCCACCACAGAGCCATCCCCAATGCTCAAGTAGCGGCCCCCTGGCAGTGGTCCAGGATGGCCCAGAGCTGTGCTGAGGTTGGTACTGGCTGTTCCCTGCGCCCTCCACAGCAGGCTGACAAGCAGCAGGGCAGCCCTGAGCATGCCTAGGGGGCCTGTGCAACCACTGCCCCCTCCTGGTCCACACCATGGCTGGGAGCTGCCCCTTCTAAACACCATGGCTCCTCCAGGAGGATGGTGTGCCCAGGCCCTCTGTGGCTTAGGAGAACAGCCTCACTGGTGCCTTTGGGTTGTCCTGAGAAGGGTCCATGGGCGAGGCCTGGCCCTGTGCTGCTTTCCTTGATGGCAGAGCTCTTCCTGAGGAGAGAAGGAACACAGAGAGGTGGCTGGTGAGAGTGAGTATTGGTGAACTCAGGAACATGAGGACCTGAAAGTCCACTGCTGAGAGACTCAGCAGGGCCTTGAGTGCCATTCAGCTGTCCCACCCCCCCAGCACAACTGCCTCAAGCTTGCCATCCCTCACCCAGAGGGGCCACCTACAGATGGGAGTTCCTGGTCAGCCTGTCCATACCTGCTGATTGCCTTGAGCTTGCTCCACCACCGTGACCCTGAGGAGATGTCCCAATATGAAGGGATTTGGAAGAGCCACCCTCAATCCTGTCACCACAAGCCTGACTCCCACTGGCTTCAAGACACAGCTACAGGGGGTCTGCAGCAGTGCTACAACTAGAATGAACTCTCTGGAAGGTTGTGCAGGGATGATAAGGACACAAGCCTGAGGAGAGAAAGGGTGCTGATGAGAAATACTGGCTCAGGCCATATCTGAAAGGCCATCAGAGAACAGGTTAGGGTGTGTGGGTGTCACCTGTTAGGCAAAAAGCAAGCAGCAAAGTGGTGTGGGCAGTGCGTGACCATCAGCCAAAGGTCCCAAGGGCTGATGTCCACAACCGACATGCAGTTGCAAACACTGTCACCGTGGCCATCTCACCTACCCTACCTGCTGACAGGGGTGTGATGAGGGTGCTGGGGGGGGTGCAGGTCCTCCCCAGGGAAGTTGTTGGAAGAAGCAGCAGGAGGGGGTCTGACAGGGCCACATGTCTGCTGTGGGGGCTTTTCCTCCTGCCAGAGCTTCCACTCCTCTGGCAATCCTGGAGCCACTGTGTCACATCTGAGGGGTCTGCTTGGAGTCCAGGGGCTCTTCCCCATATCTACATGCAATCCGACCAGAGCCTGGAACTCTCAGTGGGACTAAGAGTTTTTCTAGGTGGGGGTGGGGTGCCTTGGCATGAAAGAAAAAAAGTCCGCCTCCTTCCATTTCTCTATTTGGGTGGCCACCTCCCTATTGTCACATCACCTGCTGGAACTGGGGCAACCAGAATGGGGACACAGTGGTTTTTCATCACTACTGTTGGTTGCTTCATGCCCTGCAATGTCCCAGTGCTGGAAGAGTCCCCTGCCTCTCTAGATCCTATTGTCCTTTAGCCCTGGTCTCCCTCATCTGAGACTGGGGAGTGTGGGAATTAGAGGGTGGAGGGCAGGTTAAGCAAAAGACTCATCCGTGGGAAAGTCTTCCCTCTACAGACCTGGGAAGCCATAGCTTCGGCTGGTTTGAAGTTTAGGTCACTTACCCTGGAGGTTTTGGTCCAGCCTTGCATCCCACCGCTGAAGAGGGAGGCAGGAAAACCAGAAGGAGTATATGAGAAGCAAAGTGGAGGGGAATCGCAAGGAAAAGATGAAGGCACCCGAGACTGAAACCACAGGAGTGGCGAGAATCAGTTCAGAAAGGAGAGGAGGCTAAGGACCATTCACTCTGTCCTTCCGGTACGGTGGGCAGATATGACTCACTGCAAGAGGGTTCTGGCCCAGATACCACGCCATTTCTGCTTGAAGGATCGGAAGAATTTAAGCAGATGTACCCCAAGGCAGGGAAGAGAACCCCGGGCTAGCAGCTTTTTTTCCACACCGGCCGTGTTTGGTATTAGGGCAGTTGGCAGTGCTGACACAGGGCTTCTCCCTAGCTGGGAGTCTAGGAGTTGTCGGCTTGGGAGCAAGCAGAGCTCAAGCGCAAACCCGGGAGAGAGGGAAGGACGGAAGGAGGGAAACGCCGCTGCCCGGCTCGCGCTGCAACCCCTCAGCTGACAGGCCGGCGACCCGCCCAGGTGGTACCGGGATCGCAGCGAGGGGACCCCTCAGGCCACTCCCAGGTCCCGCAGCAGCGCCAGGCCTCACGAACGCGGGAGCGGCGGTCCTTCCATGTCGGGTCGGCTACCTGGACTGAGCGGGCGCGGAGTCGGGGCGGGGCCCGAAGTAGCCTTCTGCCCGCCCTTTCTCACCTGCCGCCACAGCCCCGAAGCTCGGCGACAGCGCCAGAGCCCGCTCCACTGGCGGAGGATTGTGAGCTCGGCCCTCCGGGGCCGGGCCTGCCCACCAAGGCCCCGCCCCGGCCCCGCCCCGGCCCCGCCTCCCCGCGGCGGTTCCCCTGGGGCCTATTCCCACCGGATGTGACGCACGAGAGCGACGAGCTGGCTGCCTTCCGGGTCGCAGTTGGCTGCTGCTAGCTGCGGTCTGGGGCGGCGCACGAGCTCAGTGTGTCATCTGTGATCGCCGGTGGGGCGACCCTGTCCGGTTAGGTGCCCCAGTCATTCCCAAACACGCTGCGACCTTTGGGAGCGATGAGACAGAAGTTTCGCTGTTAGCGGAGCTGGGATTCCCGGGACCAGGGTTTCGTCCACGTTCCCTCTCCGGGCGCCCACCCTGTAGTTTGAGGTCCGAGTCCGACCAACCTGGACACCGGGTTCCAGGCTCGACCTAGTTTCACCTTCCTTCGTTCAAGCATTGACTGAGCGTCTATTTCCACATCGGAACATCAGTGGACCTGTGCACCTCTCAACACTATTTGGTGCCACCTGCAAGGTCCAGAGGATTTACAGCAAAGAAACGCAAATAGATGGCATAAGGATGGGCAGAAAGGTGGTGAGGGTGTAGAAAGGACTTGGGAAAACAGTAAACAAGTGCACAGCTGAAGGCGAAGTGCTTGTTCCCAAAGGCTTCGGGGCAATTACTTTCAGTCTGCTAGCGGGTCACTGGCAACCCACTGCTTGGGAAGAACCTCTTGTCACAGCTATGATGGAGGCCGTGGTCGCTAAAGTTGCAGGTACTTGCATCACGAGATGCACATCGTTCAGAATGTCTAAACGATATCATCTGTAGTTTTAGTAAACTTATTTAAATACATGCATAGGATATGTGTGTACAAGTACACGTGATGGGGTTATGCTCAAGAGGGTTCGATTTATGTGGGTGATCATAAACATGGCCACAGCTCTAGCCTCAGAGGGCCAGTAAGGCGTAAGCCATCTGTGTGGACGTGGTGCCCCAGAACGTTTGCAACTGCCCCTCTCAAGTTCGGTCCTGAAGGAAGCAGGTTGGCACTTGTGTCAGGGCTGTGCTTGGCACATGCTGTGTAGAAGACTGCAGTTTGCAGAAGTGAGGTGGGGATGGGGCTGTCTGAGGACAGCGTAAAGGGTCAGAGGGATAAGGAGAATGGGTGGATGATCAGGGGAAGGAAAACGTAAAAGATGTGTCCTTCTTGAAGGAAAACTGCGTTTTTATATTCCAACTGAATGGGAACTGGTGCCAGGGTCAAGGAGAGCAAATGCAGTCAGCAGGCAGCTCCCCAATATCATCAACCTTCCCTGAAGAGCCAGAGTGGGCTGCTGGGGTGTCTGACGTGAGGGGATTTGGAGGCCTTCCCTGCAGGAAAAAGGGATGGCTAAATTAAAGGCAAGAGAATGTTCGTATTTAAGGAATTGATTTACCCCAGCAGAGGAGGAAGGGTTCTACAAATCAGTCAGAGGTATTTAGTTTTGAAAAAGAAGTCATCTGGACTGAGAGAACAGATAGAACAAATTATAGTGACAGCCAAAGCAACACAAACGCACTTCGGATGGGAGACCTGCCACCATATCATTAATAGGGTCACCATTGTGACCCAACTGTGAGAGGAGTGCCTACCTGTCCAGGCAGGGGCCTCCAGGAAAACCATGTGATAACCATGCATGGAAGTCATATTCTATACAAGCACAACGATGGGATATATTTGATATTTACAGGGAAGTGTAGTGCCTACCCAGCATCAGGTTGCAGCACCTCAATTTCCTTTGGGGGAACCATCTCTCCTCCACTCCAGGTAGGAAGGTTTGCATGTGGATTGACCCCAATGCTGGCCTCTGGAGTAGGTACGTGCCCAGGTATAGCCAATCGGAGCCACACAGACTGATGCAAAGATAAACCCATACTCTAGTCTGGACCTATGAGAATTAGTCCTCAGGGACAACTACTGGAACTTTTGGGAAAGCCAAAAGATCTTTTTTGGCTGGGGTTGCCTCCCCTACCTGGAGAAAACAGCATGTTTGAGAAGGAATCAAATACAGAGAAAAGCAGAGTGAAGAGATGGAGAGAGCCCATGTCCTGATGACATCATTAGTGCTAGAATCACCCATGGGCTTTGTGGTCCAGTACAGGAACAATAAGTCTACCTCCTGTCATTACTTATTTTTGCTTATGTCAGTTTGAGTTGGAATTCTGGTACTTGTAATCGAGAAAGTTGTAAGTCCTAAAGGGTAGGGCTGAGGGGGAAGCAGGTGGCACCCTCGCTGAGAAAGACTGCAGGATAAAGCTGGACCTCTACTTTGGAAAGTTGGGCAGGCTTGCTCTACACCACCATCGGCTTCTAGCCTATGAGAGGCCAAGTGGGGGATAAATCTGGCCTGCTCTTTCTACCTGTGTGACCGTGGTAACCCCCAGTGAGGGCATAGCCCCCTGAGTAGTTAGCAGCTGTCACTGGGGCACAAGCCCACATTTAACAGTGCCTGGTCCAGGAAAGGCATGTGTTGACAGGAAGGTCAGGCAGTCACAGCAGTTGAGAGGCATGAAGGGGTCTATGCACCTCCCAGCCTTGCAGTACGGGCCTGCAGTGAGGCTCCATTCCATTCGATCCCTGTGGTAGCCCCAGTGGGTACACTGGGGTTCATTTATACTATTCTCAGTACTTTGGGGATGCTTTGAAAATTTCCATAATACAAGGTTTACAAAATGAATACATGTATGGTACTCCAATGGTAGATACATATCACTGTATACATTTGTCAAACCTACAGACTACCACACAAGAGGGAACACCAATGTCAACTTTGAGCCTTGGGTGATGATGAGGTGTTAGTAGGTATGTATGTGAGAACAAACTCTCTGTACTTTCTGCTCTACTTTGCTGTGAACCTAAAACTCTCTAAAAAAAGAAAGCCTACAAAAACATGAATACATGTAAACTACTTGGCACAGGGTCAGGCTGGGTGTCAGCTTCCACAATCACCATCTCCTGGGCAAGCTGGACCTTCCTCAGGTCTCCACTTCCCTGACCCTTCCCAGTCCTGGCATCACAACTGAAGCTTCTCCTTCCTGTGCTGTCCCAGGGCCTCTCCCTCCTCTTCTGCTTGCACCTTACATCTTTTGTTTCTTGACACCCTGCCTGCACTCTGGCAGCACTTAAGTCCCAGAAGGCAGAGGCTCAGGAAGCCCACCTCCAGAACAGTCCATCGTCCCCGCCATGGCCCCCTCCAAGCTGTCTGGCTGGTGCCCCAATTCCTCCCATCTGGGTAGTCCAAAATGCCTTCTCTTTTCCTGACCCCAGACCACTTCTGCACCCCCAGATGTGGTATTCCAGCAAAATTCCTGACAGTTTCTGCTGGTTCTCACTCAGTGAAGGGAAGGATAACAAATCTGTGAGAAATGACAGCAGACCACGTGACCCTATCCTTCACAGCCCTGATTTCAAAGGCATCTGAAGATGAGTGCTTTGGAGAGACACACTAGCTCTCAGGGAGGCTGGGTATGCTGGGGAGGCACCAGGACTGGTTTTAATCCCCATCTGGGTCCCGACAGGCTGTGCTATGTTGGAGGGAGTCCGTGGGTTTCCTGCAGCCCCAGGAGGGCGGAACTGTCTCTCCCAGGCAAGGGTATGGGGCTGCCAGCTGGGGAGCTGCTCTGCTCACTGCCTGAGTCCCAGCTCAGCAACAGCAGGCCCCATCTGTGGCAGAAGTCTTGGAGACAAAGGCTATGTGCTAAGGCTGTGGGGGTAGGTTGGCTGAGCCTCAGGACATGTCCCTTCCCCCAAAGACAACAGCACTCCAGACTCCACGTTGAATGCACTTCATTCCACGGGGGGGCACCAATTTATTAAGAGGTCGTCTGGAAGGCGGGCCCTCCGACAAAGTGCGGGAGCTGCCACACATTGCAGTAGGGACTGCAACCACGCTAACTACCTTGCCACCCTGCCAACCAAGCTCTAAGGCGGCCCCTTCCTGCAGAGAATGGGGCAGGAGGCTGCCAGGTCCCTTGCCATGGCCACCAGGTGTGGCTCACCAGAAGGAATCACACTGGAAACTGGACTAGCTTGCAGAACAGTGAGCGGCTCTGGGGCAGAGAGGTTCTGGGTGATGCCCAACCAGCTGTGAGGGGGCAAGCACACAGGGCCTTGTACCTGGGGGTGCTTGGGAATTGGGTGGGAGCTGACTAGGGAAAGCAGCTTTAGGAAAGGAAGGAGATGGGTACCTGGGCTCCCCTGACAAATCACAATGAGGCTGGTTATTGCAGTCCCCGCCACCAGTCACACACTGGTCACCACCTTGGAGCCCAGAGGTGCTGATACAAGAAAACACTCCTGGCCAGGTGTGGGGCCGGGACACAGCCCTTCGCTGGCACTGCTGCTGCCTCCTCCTGGGCCGGGCACGTGCAGCCTCCCTCAGCCTGGTGCTTGGGCTCAGCTGGTTAGCTGGCTGTGGTTCTCCTAGGGATGCAGCCTTCCATCTCCAGTGCCTCGGGCCAGCCTTCATACTTATTGGTGTGCCTACTGTTCTTCACGTGCTGTGGGGGCAGGGAGCAGGAAGTCACAGCCTCAGCCTCAGGCACAGGAGACAGACAGAGCCATCAGTCCCCTTGTGGTGGTGTCAACCAGGCATGCATTCTCGAGGCACTCGCCCCCTCTGTCTGTCCCAGCACCTTGATTTTCTCATCTAAAAATAGCAACAGCCACACTGGCCTGCTCCGCTCACAGGTGGAGTGAGGGTGGTCAACTTCTCTGCAGTTCTGTGGGCCTGGCACGCTCTGGGAAGGCAAGGAGGGAGTCTGTTTGTCTCCGCCTTCACCCAGCCCACACGGAGATGCCGGAAGCTACAAGAGCAAAGGCAGCGGGGGTATGTCTTCTCTGGGGGCTAAGCTGCTCTTTTGGCAGCTAGAACCTTCCAGACACCACTGAAACAGCCTGTTGTTTTCATCCTGCTATGGGGAGCAGGTCTTGGAGACAACATGGCTTTCACAGAGCTCGGAGCCTCCCAAAGATGAGGAAGACACCTGGGGCTTACCAGCTCCAACATGGGGCCTGACACATGTGGCCCCCAGAGGAGCAGCTGGCCAGACGGCAGCCAGGGCTGCTGGAGGAAGGGCATGCAGTGTGAATGGGGGTCTTACATTTGGGGAGATAGGACAGGACCGAGCATCTTGAAGAGGTAGAGATTTGGGAGGAAAGTTTCTTAGTCGTGAGTCTTGCCAATGTGAAAGCTTTGCCACTTAAAGCCCCTTTAGGGTGAAATCCATACAGGACAGGGAACGTCCATGCTGCTGCCCTCCCTGGGCAGACTGAGGGGCGCTAGGGCTGCCTCGGGTGCGGGTGCTGGGGCAGAATTCAGGGAAGGCTGCAACATGAACAGAAGGGGACTCCACAGGAAGCAGGCAGAAGGGCCAGGCCAACTGCTCTGAGCTGGGAAATGGAGGTGCCAGGCTTTGAACAGGCTTTCCTCCCATACCTGTTCAAAGGGGCTCTTGTTCTGCACACCTTTGGCCCCCACAAACACCCAGCTGTCCCGAAAGGCCAGGTCCCTGACGTTCTTGCTGCCCAGATCGCTGAAAAGCTTCCTGGTCTCTTCATTCATCCTGTCACACAGAAGGAAGAGATGTGAGCTGTCGCCATAGGAGGGCGAGGCTGAGGCTGGCCTGGGCGATCACTTACTTGGTGGCTGGGTCATCATAGGACGCCACAAACACCAGAGTGCCTTCATGCAGTGGCCGAATAAACTTCAGTAGCTCGTTGACATCTGGGTGCACAGGTTCCATTGAACATGAAGCAGCAGGCATCACTGAGCATCCCTTCCCCACCATCCCCTGTTCTCCAAACAAGGACACTTAAAGCAGGGATCAGGTCACAGACACACCCCATTAAGGGTCACCAAGTGGGTGCAGGGACAAACTGGCCAGGGAACTCCCCATGATGACATACCTGTCCATCCCCCTGCCTTTTCTGAGCCCAAGGAAGTACTCGAGAAGCCCCCAGCGAATGGACAGAGAAAGAGCAGTGTTTCAGGGGAAGGACACCTGGTCATTCTGCTGCACAGTCAAAAAGTGGGAGGCCACGGCAGCCACTCACCTCCTGCCCACATGTCAAAGGCCCGGGCCTCGATGAGCTCGCCGCTGACCCCTGGGACAAGAGGGAGGACAGGGATCTTGCTGGGCAAGCTACCAGGGCAATTCCAACCTACCACCTCAGTCCTCCCAGACCAGGCTCATGGCACGGCATGGCCACTGGGTGCAGCCCTTCTGGAAGCTTTCAAAATATTTGAAAAGCTTCAAAATATTTGATCCCCCATATCATGCCAACTGTGTTCCTTATTCAGACAGCTGCGGCCCACCCAAGGCTGCAGAGCTTCTGCTTGGCATTTGAGTCCCTCCAGGGACTCCCCACAAAGCACCCTTCAACTTCCTGGGAACTTCTAATTCTGTACTGCTCCTAAGCTTTCATTCACTTGAGTTGCTTCGGTGGAGACTTCAGCTAGCATGGACCCCTTCTGCCCCCTCCCTGGGAATTCTGGAGGGGAAGGGAAGGGTGGGGAAGGTCACAGCAGGGTTCCACTGTCCTGAACCAAATGGTGACCCCACATCACAAGGAACTCACCATTCACCAGGGCAATGTTCAGTCCACGGCCCACGTTGTCCTTGACACTGCTCATGAGCCTGGCAAGGAGACAGCTCTCAAGTGGCACATCTGCTCCGCTCATCTGCCCTTGCAGACCCAGCTTCCAATCACCCATTCCCTCCCCCACCCCACCCATACTCCCCAAGGAGCTCACATCTTGTCCTCGAGGCAGATCTTGGGTCCGATGACATTGGCAGCCCCACTGACCATGCGGAAGGCCAGGTGCTCTTCAGGGCATGGCTGGGGCAGGCCGCACTTATACTTCCTGGCCCGAGGCTCTGGGTGGGGACAGCAGGGATGATCATGGACCTGGCCCTGTGGTCACTTGAAGTCTGAGAGGGTGAGGTCAGGACCACCGCACAGGGAGGAATGAGTAATCACAGAGCAGGGAATCAGTGCTGCGAGGGGAAATTGCTCAGGCCAGGGATACTTCTATTGACACTGTGTATCCGCTGGGGCTGGTCTCAGGGCAAGGAGACAAGGGCCCCAGGAAAGATTTTCTGTCACTGGTCAGAGAAGAGAAAAGAGCAGCCTGGACGGCAAGTGCACGGATGAGAGCCTGGTCAGAACAGACTGCAGGAAAGCAGTAATGAAAGGAGCACCCAGTTCCCTCGGGGCGGAGGTGAAAGGACAGGACGAAGACAGCCTCTGTCACAGGTTGTACTGTGTCCCCGCAAAAGATTTGTTGATGTTCTAACTCCCACTATCTCATAATGTTACCCTATTTGGGGACAGGGTCACTGAAGATATAACTCAGTAAGATGAGATCATCTTAGAGTAGGGTGACCCTCAATCCAATGACAAGTATCCTTGTAAGAGACAGAAGAGCTAGCTAGCCCTAGCTGGTGTAGCTCAGTGGATTGAGCACAGGCTGTGAACCAAAGGGTCACTGGTTTGATTCCCAGTCAGGGCACATGCCTGGGTTGTGGGCCAGGTCCCCAGTAGGGGGGCCATGTGAGAGGCAAATACACATTGATGTTTCTCTTCTTTTCTTTCTCTCTCCCTTACCCTCTCTCTAAATAAATACATAAAATCTTAAAAAAAAAAAAAAAACAATAAAAAAGGAGACAGAAGAGAAGACACAGACATGGAGAAGGCCATGTAAAGATGGAGGCAGAAGCTGGAATGATGTGACCATGAACCCAAGGAACATTTGGGGCCACCAGAGACTAGGAGAGGCAGGAAGGATCCTCCCCTAGTCTTTGGAGTATGTGGCCACCCCAGGAAACTGATACAGATTTTGACCCCAAGAAGTGGAGTGCTACTGTAACAAACCCCTGAAAATGTGGACGTGGCCTTGCAGCTGGGTAAGGTGTAGAAGCTGTAGAATTTTGAGTTGCATATTGGAAAAGGCCTAGATTGCCTTGAAGAGACTATTAGTAGAAATATAGACGTTAAAGGGGATGGTGGTGAGGGCTCAGAAAGACAGAAGAGACTTCCGGCCAAGATGGAGGCGTAGGTGGACACACTGTTCCTCCTCTCACAACCAAAATTAAGGACAGCAAAGATTTAGAAACAGGAAAACAACCAGAACTGATAGAAAATTGAACTGTACAGAAGTCCAACAACCATTCATCCAGACCGGTAAGAGGGGCGGAGTTGCGGCAGGAAAAAGTGGAGGTGTGGACCAGGCATGCAGGTGGACCCTGGGCATGGGGTGGCAACTGTGCAGACCCAGGTGCTCAGGCTGGCTGACCAGGTGGTCCCACATTCATGTGCAGATAATCCAGGTGAAGGGGAAGTGGCGGAAGGGACTGGAATCCGAGAGAGAGCAGAGCAAGCACCATTGTTCCCTCTTGGACCCTGCCTCCACATACAGCGTCACTACCCAGCGACTGGGCTGCCCCATCCTGGGGAACACCTAAGGCTCCACCCCTCACTACATAGCCATGACTAGACCAAAAAAAAAAAACAAAACAAAAAACAAAACCCAAAAACAAAAATGGTTCAAACCGGAGAACAAATCAAAGCCCCAGAGCCAATTCATCTAAGCGACCAAGAGATAGCCAACCTATCAGATGCACAGTTCAAAGCCCTGGTGATCAGGATGCTCACAGAATTGGTTGATTTTGCTCACAAATTAGATGAACAAATGAAGGCTACAATAAGTGAAATGAAGGAAAACGCACAGGGAACCAAAATAGATGGGAGGAAAACAGGGAATCAAATCAATGGAGTGGACCAGAAGGAAGAAAGAAACAACCAAACAGAAAACAAGGAAGAAACAAGAATTCAAAAAAATGAGGAGGGCCTTAGGAACCTCCAGGACATCTTTAAATGTCCCAATATCCGAATTATAGGGGTACCAGAAGGGGAAGAGGAAGAGCAACAAGTGGAAAGCTTATTTGAACAAATAATAAAGGAGAACTTCCCCAATCTGGCAAAGGAAATAGACTTCCAGGAAGGCCAGGAAGCTCAGAGAGTCCCAAAGAAGTTGGACCCAAGGAGGAACACACCAAGGCACATCATAATTACATTAGCCAAGATTAAAATGAAGGAGAGAATTCTAGAAGCAGCAAGGGATAAGGGGACAGTCACCTACAAAGGAGTTCCCATCAGACTGTCAGCTGATTTCTCAAAAGAGACCTTCCAGGCAAGAAGGGGC
>PVKU01013341.1:0-31903 GCA_004027475.1 Anoura caudifer | reverse complement strand
TTCTGGAGCCAATCTTCTCCAAGCTCCCACGCAGGTGCTGTAACTTGTGGTTCCTTCCCTAGTCACATCTGGGGGGAGTCCTTTCCATCCCCCTGGTTCAGAGCATGGCCACAGCTATTTAACACATCTAAACCACCAGCCAAAGGCTATAGATATGTTAAATGACCATGCCATGGATTAGCAGCTCTGCATGTCCCTGTTCTATGTGTCCCTTCCCCCAACTCATACCTGTGGGGGAAGGGGTGAGGACATCTTATATGTCCCTCTAATATTTCCTGGACACCCTGAGTTCTGGGCCCCATTCCAAATCCCTATTTTTGAGCCCTCCCCTCCTGGCTGCACCTTGTATCATCAGGAGCCTGGATCCCGGACGTTTGCTTCTTGTCCTGAGTTACGGTACCCTGAATTAGGGCAGAGGGAGATAGGAAGCACTGTGTGTGTCTCTGCGGGTATCCTAAAGGACTTTGATATTTTAATGAAGATGTTAGGTCACTACTTTAACTCTGTATAGCAATAAATAAACATTTCCTTTCCTTTTCACAAATTTCTGACTTTGAGAGACATCTTTCCATAAGGCGGCAGACATAATGGACCTTCTGTGTTCTGTAACAACACTGGCAGATAATTAAGTTTACTTCAAATGGGAAAATGAGGAGCAATAAATTCTTATATAATCAAATACTAAAATAAGTGAATGGACATTAAATATAATGAATGTTCTAGAGAGAAAAATGAGGGAAGAACTCAGAAAGGAAGATTGAACATCATCCTAAAGTGGATCTTACAGGCTGGGCGAAACGTGCCTGGAAGGTAGCAAAGCCAGACAGAGTCGGGTCCTGTACTCAGAGTGTGCCCAGGCTCTGCAGGACTCTTGTGTGGAATGATGGGGATGGATCGAGAAACAGTGGCCCCCTGAGAGCTGGATGCTGGGGTTAGGCTGCAGCAAAATGAATTGGAGAACTCTGAGCCCAGGGCAGATGCATCTGCCCTGGGCGTCCTTGGCCAGCCGAGGTGCCCTCTCCTCTGCCTTGTGTTGAGCTGACTGGGCCTTGTCCTCCTCTTGGGTGATGACCTCCTCTGAGAGAGGTGTGAGAAGGGCTTTCACCAGTGCTGGGTCAGAGGAAAGGAACATATCATTCATCATTGGCCATTCTACACATACTCCCTAGATTACTCCATAGAAATAAGCAAAATCTTGCAATTCTTTCAGAGTCTAAACTGTCTCCTCTTGGGTCAGATTTATGTTTGTTCCCTGCTGTATTAGTTTCCTATGTCTGCTCTGAAAAATTGCCAGACTCTTAGTGCTTAAAACCACACAAATCTATTCTCTTGGAATCCTGGCTACCAGAAACCCCAAAATGGTCAGCATGGCTTGTTCCACTGGGAGGCTCTGGGGGAGAATCTGTTTCCTTGCATTTCCTGCTGTAGAGGACCCCCCCCCCCCCCGCATTCCTCAGCTCACAGACCCATCCTCTACCTTCAGAGCCAGCAGCGTAGCCATAGCCACTTCTGTTCTCCCTGAACTGGATCCTTCTGCTCCCTTTTATGAGGAGGATCCTTGTGATTACATTGACTTACCCAGCCAATTCAGGATCATCTCGTCTCAAAATCCTTAATCATATCTGCAAAGACCCTTTGCCACCTAAGCTAACAGGTCCCAGGGATGAAAACTGTTAAGTAATTAAACAAGGAAGCTGTAGGGGAGGATCTCCCCCATAACAAAAGACAGATTAACAAGAAAAAAGAAACAAACAGAAATTCAGCTCTGTGTATACCTCCCATGGACATGGGAGGTACCCAGGCAAACTAAGTAACTTCCCCAAATGGCCCAAGCCACCACTTTAAACACCACCTCCAGTTAAGGACAAAAGAAGGTATTGGGGGAGGGGAGGGAAACCAGCTACAGAAAGTCACCAAGGAAAAGCACAGCAAACAAGGGGAAGGCTGCAATGCAGACCGAAGTCATTGATTTTGCATCGATAAGACTTTCTAGAGATTTTGAGTCCTTCTTCCCTAAGGGAAGGGAGAGGAAGACACCCTACAAATGCAGGCTTCTCTCATAAATGTAAAAGTCTCTTACAAAAGGGTAACTTCCACCCTGTTTTCAGAGCTTTACCTGTGTCTGCTATTTCTTAAAATTAATCAGCCTAAAATAATCCTTTTGCTTAAGAGGAATATTTTGGGGTGGCAAATTCTGCTCCCCTTCAAGGCTGCTAGGCTGAGGTGGCTCTAATGCCTTGGTTGCCTCCAGAAGCAAACCAAACCTGGGCCAGCACAGGAAATTTGAGAACAACCAATCATCCACAGCCAACTGGTCTTCCCAAAGAAGGCACCCCCTTAACCCACAGCCAGCCCAGTAACTTCCTTGCTTTGTTCCCAAGGCTGCTCTAAAAAGCCCTTCTTCCCCGGCTCCTTTCCTCAGAGTACCCTGACTGCGGTTTGGTTTGGAGCTGCCCAATTTGAATTGATATTTGCTAAAAAAGATTCTTGGAAAAAAATTTTTGTAATCCTCACCTGAGAATATGTTTTTATTTTTAAATTTATTTTAGAGAGCAAGGAAGGGAGAGAGAAACATCAGTGAGTTGCTTCCAACAGGGGCCCCAACCTGGGCTTAAACTTGCAACCTAGATATGTGCCCTGACCAGGAAACCAACCTGAAACCTTTTCGTGTACGGGATGATGCTCCAGCCAGCTGAGCCTCTTGCCAGGGCAGATTCTTGAAAATTTTAACATACTTCAGTTTATCTTTAAAAAAAAAATTATTTTTGTCCTCATCCAAGGATATGTTTATAGATTTTAGAGAAAGAGAAAGGTGGGGAGAGAGAGGGAGAGAGAGGAAGAGGGAGGGAGAGAAACATTGATGTGAGAGTGAAACATCAATCTGCCTTCTGTGTGCACCCCAAATGGGAATGGAACCCGCATCCTTTTTTGGTTTTCAGGTTGATGCTCTAACAGAGCCATCTGGCCAGGGCTTCAGTTTATCTTTTCACCGGATATGAGCATCTTTGGGACCATCATTCTGGAGCATGTGGGGATGTGATGAGAGTTGTGGTCTAAAGGCAACAAAAACTGGAAGGAGTGGGGCATGGGAATAATTTGTGTCCCATTGTAAAGCGCCTGCTGCAGAGTCGCTGTGTCAACTACAGCCATGTGGTGACAGCAGCGGTTCCCAGAATTACAAACGGCGGCAATCGTTTCCTGGAATCTGGAGGGTTGTGTTAGGCAGTGACTGCTAATTCAAAAGTTTGGTGACAGGCTCTGGCCCCAGTGTTCTCATCCAAAGGGTTGTAAAAACATAATCCCCTATAGTGGATCCTTTGCTGCTTGAAATGTCTAAATGGGCTTCTGTTTCCTGCACTAAACTCTGATGGATATGATTTTGGATCCGATACACACATATCACCTCTGGCAGCTAAGAGCAACATTCTGACACATTTGGAATCCCAGGTGTAATAATTTATGGCTATGCGATCATGGGTAAATTACTTTCTTTTCCTATGCTTCATTTTTCTTTTTCTTTTTTTGGCCTATAAATTGGAATTATAATATTACCTATCTATAACCCAGGATTTTCCTTTCTTTTTCTCATTTTTTTTTTTAGTTAAATGAATTAATACATGTAATGTCATCAGAAAATGTCTGGAACATATCCCTAGCCAGTGTAGCTCAGTTGGTTGTAGTTTCGTTCCATAAACCAAAGGTGGAACAGGTTTGCTATCCAGGCAGGGCACATAGCTAGTTTGTGGGTATGGTCCCTGGTCTGGGCATATAGGAGGGGGAACCAATTGGTGTTTCTCTGTCACATCCATGTTTCTCTCCCTCCCTTCCCCTCTCTCTAAAATCAGTAAGTATGTCCTCAGGTGAAGATCAAAAGAAAGAAAGAAAATGTCTGTAACATATTATTATACAGAACATCACACTCAAAAAAGATAGCAAGTGCTTTATTTTTCAGCACACATAGAACAGTCACAAAAAAGTATTCATTTGTATCCATCTGCTATTTTAAAAGAAAGGATTTACGTTTCAAAAGAGAGATCATTTAACAAAGTAATTTTTATCTAATTAAGTAAAAAAGACAAAAAACAACATTATGGTAATCACAAGGGAGCAACTGTAGGGAGCAGCTATCCCCTCCGGATTTGGGAAAACAAAGAAAAGAGATGAAGTTAGTATAAGTTAGAAGCTTGAAGGAGGAGGGGCCAATGAAGCTGAAACCAAGCTCTCTGAGAAAGACACTGTAATTGACCCTTGAAACACCACACAGGGGTTAGGGACACCACACGCCCTGCCACACACACACAGTCTAAATCTTATCACTTTTTTCTCCTCCCAAACTTAACTACAAAGAGTCTACTGTTGACTGGAAGCTTTACCTGGAACATCAACAGTTGATTAACATGAGGTTTGTATGTTATATGTATAACATACTGCATTCTTAAAATAAAGTAAGCTAGAGAAAAGAAACTATCTTTAAGAAAATCATAAGGAAAATACATTTACACTACTGTACTGTATTTACTGATACTGTAAATTCACACCATCTGTTTACAACCTAAGAAAAATCCACACATAAGTGCGGTTCAAATCCATGTGACCCCAGGGGCCACCAAATTGGTCTCTGAAGACAGATTAATAAAGCTGATTCTGAAAGAGGTGGAAAAACATACAATGGACTCAAACAATGCTACAGGAAGAAACCACAGCTGCCTTTGTTGGGAATATTTTTTTAAAGCATTGATAAAATGATGACATAGGCTTAGGAGGCAAACAGGAGGCAAACACAAGGCCAACAGGACAGAACAAGTTTCTTTTCCCTTTTATAGCCTGACTCTCTGTCTCTGTGTCTCTCTGTGTCTCTCTCCCTGGTGCTGAGACAACAGGGAGCCAGCCTGAAGCAGCAATGTGACTTGTAGCATTTCAGCCCTAATACCTCAAAACGAAGGGTTAGGAAGGAGGATTTGGAGCTGAAAGAGGAGCTTAGTAACTAGCAAACCTACCTTTGATTACTTAGCACCCATATAAAACTTTGGATAAAAATTGGAAATTCTGTATTTCCACCTAATATAATGCAACTATTCTTCATATAAATGGAAATGTTTTCTTCCCCCAAATACTATGAAACAAAATTCCAAAAGCCATTGCACTGTCGACGTAAGAAATGTCCAAACCTGTGGAGAATGTTTATGAGTTTATTTCAGCCAAAGTGACCACTGTTGGGAAGCAAAATTTCAATGGATTGAGAAATTGATCCGGGTTATGACAGTTTTGCAGCTCCTTTTATACATTAGAATCAAAGGAGGAGAATTAAATGGGGGAGGGGGTGACATGCCATCCACTGGAGGTAGATTAGGAAGGGGAGGAAGCAAAGTGCAGAAATCTCTGGGATTGGATAAAAAAAATAAAATGGAGAGACATATTTCTTTTACACTGGTGGGTACATGACGATTAACCTTTAACATTTACATGACATAGGGATGGTATGGAAAACAAGATAACGGTGAGAGTTCCATGGTCTCCTGCCCTGGGGGGTCTGGGGGAGGAGATTACTCTGACATTCCAAAGGTCCTCCAGGATGCAAAGAGACAATAGACAGCATCAGTTATAGTAAAGACTGACCTTTTTGTTTTTTAAATTTGAACACATTTTCTTTCTTTTTTTTAAAAAAATTTATTTTAGTTGTTCAAGTACAGTTTTCTGTCTTTTGCTCCCATTGCAGTCCACCCACCCAACCCTCCCCAACTCCCTCCCATCTCCACCCCCCCTAGTTTTTGTCCAGGTGTCCTCTATACTTGTTCCTGCAAACTCTTCCCCTTTTCCCCTGAAATGCCCTCCCCTCTCCCCTCTGGTCACTGTCAGCCTGTTCTCAATTTCAGTGTCTTTTGTTATATTTTGCTTGTTTGTTTGCTTTGTTGTTTAGGTTCCTGTTAAAGGTGAGATCCTATGGTATTTGTCTTTCACTGCCTGGCTTATTTCACTTAGCATAACGCTTCCCAGTTCTATTCATGCTGTTGCAAAGGGTAAGAGCTCCTCCTTTCTTTCTGCTGCATAGAATTTCATTGTGTAAATGTAACATAGTTTTTTGATCCTTTCATTTACTGATGGGCACCTAGGTTGCTTCCAGCACTTGGCTATTGTAAATTGTACTGCTATGAACATTGGGATCCATAGGTATTTTGGATTGGTGTTTCAGGGTTCTTAGGATAGCCTCCTAGCAGTGGAATTGCTGGGTCAAAAGGTAGATCTATTTTTAGTTTTCTGAGAAAATTCCATACTGCTTTCCATAGTGATTGTACCAGTCTGCAATCCCATCAACAGTGCACTAGGGTCCCCTTTTCTCCACAACCTCTCCAACACTTGTTGTTTGTTGCTTTATTTATGATGGCCATTCTGACTGGTGTGAAGTGGTATCTCATTATGCTTTTAATTTGCATCTCTCTGATTGCTAGTGATATCGAGCATCTTCTCATGTGTCTCTGGATCCTCTGTATGTCCTCCTTGGAGAAATGTCTGTTCAAGTCCTTTGCCCATTTTTTAACTGGATTGCTTATCTTCTTAGAGTGGAGTCGTGTAAGTTCTTTATATATTTTGGAGATTAAACCCTTGTCTGAGGTATCATTGGCAAATACGTTTTCCAATACAGTTGGTTTTCTTTTTATTTTAAAACTGTTTTCTTTAGCTGTGCAGAAGCTTTTTACTTTGATGAGATCGCATTTGTTTATTCTTTCCTTTATGTCCCTTGCTTTAGGGGACATATCGGTAAAGTTGTTGCTGTGTGAAATATCTGAGATTTTCCTGCCTATGTTCTCCTCTAGGACTTTAATGGTGCCATGGCTTATATTTAAATCTTTTATCCACCTTGAATTTATTTTTGTGTATGGTGTAAGTTGGTGCTCTAGTTTCATTTTTTTGCACAGAGCTGTCCAGTTCTCCCAACACCATTTGTTGAAGAGGCTGTTTTTACTTCATTTTATCTTGCTGCCCGCTTTGTTGATTGACCATAGAGACTTGGGTTTATTTCTGGGCTCTCTGTTCTGTAAGACTGACCTTTGTCAAGGAAGCTATGGGCCCAGGACTTGACTGCTTGCCATGATCCGCTTTAAGCTGGAAATTTTTACGTTCAGACCATCATCCTATGTGGCTGCTTTGGGGCTCTGAGTTTGTAAGGCCACCATGCAGGCCTCCCTGGCCCTGTCAGGTTCAGTGCATGGCCCCCTTTTGTGTACGGAATTCATCTTGGGCAGAGAGTCACTCTCCAGTTCTCTGCCAGTTAATTACTCTTCAAATTCAGTCACGGTTCCAGCTGGCTATTGTGTCACTCACAGACAACTCTTACATACAGTTTATGTACAACAGTAAAGAGGAGGAGAGGGTGGTGCGGGAAGAGAGTCCCCTAGAAGGGGATACGTTTCCAAATCATATTTCTATAGCATCTCTCACATGTTCTCCATACATCTGCTCTCCTCCCTTTCTTTTTTTGTATGGTTAAATTTGTATTACAATTAACATTATTTCTATGCTCTTCCAGAGATTTACATGATGTTTAAACATATTTAACTGGATATTGTCATTGAGCATAACAATGCAGGTGTGACATCCACTACGTCTGAATAAAGGAAGTGTTGGCTTGTTCTAATTGAAAAGTAAATAATAGATTCTGAAATGCAGTTGTGCATTTTTATCCTTTTAAAAATTCCTTTTCTTTCTTCATTCCATCACACGCATTACGTTTCTTCAGCACAGATTTTGATTGTTACCGAAGGGTGCCAGGAGGAAGACAGAGTCAAAGTTTAGCATATGGTGCGCAGAATGGGATTTGTGAGTGAATAACATAAAAATAGGCATGAGAGATGGGCTTTGTTGAGAAAAGGATTTCATGAGAAGATCCGGGGCCACGCTTTGTTGATTGGATTGTAGAGTTTTATCATAGGCCAAGGATAGAACAAAACAGAGTAAGGTAAGGGCAGTTCTTGTCACACAGAGAGGAGAGAGAGACTGCCCTGAGTGTCTTGGAACTGAGGAAAGAAGGACACAGTCTGTGTCCTGTGCCCTGTGTCCTGTGCCCTGACTGCCTCTCCCCAGGCTGGTGCCTGGGAAGATGTTCAGTCATGGGGACGTCTATGAGACAGGTTCTACAGAAAGTGGCACATAGAGTCATTTTCACCTTGCATTCTCTTCAGAGCCCTGGTAGACCACCCGCAGGCTGAGCCCTCCCCACTGTGGGGGGATAATAGGGTGGGTGGAAAGGCAATTAGAAAGATCCAAGGCACTTTTACTGGCCCCCCAGGGCAAAGGCTGGTACAAGGATGGCCCAGGAGAATCCTAGGAAACCCTGCCCCCAGCCTCAAGGACTGCAAAGTATTTCCTGTCCCTTTAAAGTAGAATTCAGGTAGCAGGTAGCGTTAACTTCCGCATTCCGATCCTACCCCAGGCAACGCGCGCGAAACTAACAATCCATATAAGGAAATCCAAACTAACCTGCCTAGTGTCACGTAACCCAGAAAAAGAGTGTATATATATGCCCCCGAATCCTTTGTTTGGGGCTCAGAATTTGGAGTCTGCACTCCTCTGGGCCCGTGCACGTTAATAAAGGATCGTGCTCCTGAGTCCCTCTGGTGTCTGGTCGTTTCATTCCTCCATAACACCTTGAGTTTACCTGGAAGAGGAAAGTGCAAGGGAGGAAGAGCCCTGTAGGAAGTTAATAATTTGGGATGCAGAGAATATTAATGTAGTAGAGGTTTTAATTGGAAGACACTGTTCAAAACAAAAGATAATGAGCTATTGTTAAAATTACCCTCCAATTCAGTGCCTCTGTCTCTTTGTGGATGGTTTAGGAAAGGATCCTCACATTCTTTGGACATCTGTACAGTATGTGTGTCAATTTAATACCATGATATATTTGTTTACTTAAGAGCTTGACAACTGAAGCTACATGCACATAATTATGTATAATCTAACTCATGGATATTTTGGAGACATAGAAGTCCAAATGGGAAATGTAGGGATTATACTGTTTCAGTATTTCTTTAAATTATTTGGAAATGTGGATATAATAAGAAATCATTTTCTACAATAATATTTAAATAGGTTTGCTCATTTATTTTATGAAAAATTATGCAACTTGCAGTATTTTACTGAGACTATATGTTGCTAATTCTTTCATTTCAGAGCTGGATTCAATTCAAAGTAATAAAACTTATCTTAAGATTTAATAAAAACTCAATATGAAAGAACAGATGGATACGTTTATAACTTATAGGCAATGAAAAAATGAAAAAATTCTTGTTGTAGTCAGAAAGGTTGTGAGTTCTTCTATTTTCTTACATGGTAATATTTTCATTCAGTTTGAATTCCTACATTTTGATTCAAGCCTAGGAATTGACTAGATATATTTAAAAGGAAACAATAAAATGATAATATAAATTTTCATTTTAATACAATTGCTGCCATATAGTCTTTTTCCAATTTTAATATAGAATAATTTTTAATATTATTTTACTTGCCTCAAACACTAATTAAAACCTCAGACTGGAACTGCATTCCATTAAATATCTGTTACGACATGTCTGTAGAAATGTCTGCCTTATGTGTATAAAATTCTCAGGAAACTGGAAACTTAATATTCAAGTTTCATATAACTCTGTTAACATAGTCGGAAAAAATTCAGGAAAATTTACAACTATGGTACGGAAATGGCTGACAAAAATTTTGCCAGTTTAGAATATCTACTGGCTTGTGCTATCCATAGAGTTTTTGTTTTAGTGCCAAAATCAAAGATTCCATTTTAAAAATAAAATAAATAGAATGTCTGCCCCACTGGTTGGAAACTTTTGATTCATGGATTTGTGCTGCTGGTGTCATCAAATAAAAAATTTATGTCTTTGCTTTTTAAGTTCCTATTTTTTACAGAGAATTTTGTCACCTTTCTTGGAGCTCCATTTAATGTTAGTGCACCGTATTTTCCCCGCCTTTGCTTTGCTTTGCTTTAGTGCTGTTGTTCAATGTCCTGCTGTGAATAGGTTGTTTCAGTGCTTCCGTACAGAACCAGATAATTTTGTAACAGAGTACAGCCAAGAGGGGAGCCCCAAAAAGGGATTTGGAATGGGGCCCAGAACTCAGGGTATCCAGGAAATATTAGAAAGACATATAAGATGTCCTCATCCCTTCCCCCTCAGGTGTGAGATGGGGGAAGGGACAAATGGAGCAGGGTCCCTGAGTTGTTTTGCATAGCAACGGTTTTGTAGATAACCTCCAGAATGGTCATTTAACATTTCTATAACCTTTAACCGGTCTCATAGATATGTTAAACAGCTGTGGTCATGCTCTGAGCCAGGGGGATGGAAAAGACTTCCTCCAGGACATGACTGGGGGAGGAGCCCCAGGATACAGCGCCTGCATGGGAGCTGGAGAAGATTGGCTCCAGAAAATGGAGACACCTGCCCACACTCATGAAGGCATCCCAATAACCTTAGAAATACACAGGAATGCTGGCAGGTGTAACCGATTGTAGGAAGAGTCCGAAATAGGGCTACAGAGGAGGACTGGCGTGGGATTTTAACCCAGGCGTGGAAGCCATTGGAGAGAGATCCATGGGGTTTCACCAGAGTGCAGACCCCTGCAGCTTTGGTGAAGAGGGGGAGATCCATGCGGTTTCACCAGAGTGAAGGACCCAGAGCTCTATGAGGGAAAATCACCGTGTGGCTTTAGCAGAGAATTGCCACTCGGTTTTGCACGAGTGGAGACCCTCTCGCAGCGCTGCCAGAGGGAGAGATTCCATGCGGTTTCACCAGAGTGCAGAGCTCTGCAGCTTTGGTGAAGAGGGAGAGCCACGAGGCTTTGCCAGAGTGGGGACCCCTTCCCCACAGCTTTGGTAGAAGGACCATGCGGCTTTGGGGTGCTCCCTTTGGCTGCGTGGCCTGAGAGCGGGAGAGACTTTGCCTGGAAGACGGGGGAAAGGACTCTTGCCAGTAGGCCATGAGAAGGTGCCACCTGGCTTTGGATTAATTAGAGATCCTGCCTGGACGACGGCACGGCTGAACGGGGTCAAGAGCCGGGATACCGGACATGTGCTCCTCTTCCCCAGTTACGGATTACGGTACCCTGATTTAGGGCAGAGTGAGAGAGGAAGCGCTGTGGGCATCTGTGGGTATCCTGAAGGACTTTGATATTTTTTAATGGAGACGTTAGGTTGCTACTTTAACTCTGTGTAGCACTGAATAAACATTTCCTTTCCTTTTCACAAATCTCCTGCTTTGAGAGGCATCTTTCCATAAGGTGGCGGACAAGAACGCACCTTCTGTTGCTCTGTAACAGTTTTTGGGGGCTCGCCCGGGATTTTAATTGTCCGTGGCAGACCGACCCCCTCAGGTGGGAGAGAGAGAGAGACTTCGGAATTTTTCCCAGTCTCAAGAATTTTTCTGCTGCTCCGTAACAGTTTTTGGCGACCCAGGTGGGACTTTAATGGTCCGTGGCAGACTGACCCCTCAGGGGTGAGAGAGTGAGACTCTGGAAGTTTTTTTCCCTGTCTCGAGAATTTCTCTGCACTCCTCCTGAGGGCATCGGTCGCCTAATCACGCCGGGAAAGGTGAAAAGGAACGGAAACGGGGAAGGAGCAGAGATATAAAAATGGCTTGGTTGAAAACTGGTTTCTGAATACTGTTTTGAGAATAATGCAGCTGTGGATAATGGTTTGGTTAGGACGCTGCTTCCAGGTTGCCGCTGTTTGCTCGCTTGCAGTTTTGGCGAGCCCAGGTGGCACTAAGGGAACCTGCAGTCAGGTTTGGGGAGGAAGCAAACCCCTACGCTCTGTAAGCCGAGCCTGCATGGGTGTCGGGGATCGAACAGCGATCCACGTGAGTGCCCCACCATGGAGGATGGTGGATGCGTGGGCGCTGCCATCTTGTACGACCTGGTGTGCGTGGGCACCGCCATCTTGGATGACCCCACGTGCATGGGCGCTGCCATCTTGGAAGTGGGCCTGGGGGTGGACTAGAGTTTCTCTTCAGCTTGCCAGCTGCATGCTGCTGCTGTCGCTGGGCACTGCATCAGTCAGGCTTTCTGTGTAACTGGTTCTGATAGGAATGGCTGTGGTTCTGAAGGTCTTTAAAGGATGCTCCAAGGGTGACCATCTGATTTATAAGGTCTTTGCAAGGTCTAAGCTTCAGGAAAACTGCAAGATGTGCCTGCAAATTTAGGGACTTTTAGTGGAAGGTACCTGTAGTGCTAGGGATTTTTTTTGCTACCGTATACTGAGTTTAAATACAGTCCTTCCCAGTGTGGTAAAGAAACTAGGATTAAAAGTGAATAATGGTTAAATCTGGATGTGTAGGAATATGCATAAAAGATGTGAAAGTTTTAAACCAGGAAGAAAGGAAACCTCAACGGCTCTTTTTCTGCTATTATGGGAATGAGGTTTCAGTAGGGTATTGTTTCTGATCAGAAGTCCTCTGTACCTGTAAGACCTAGTGAAGGTCCCTGTAACTGGTTGGGGAGAATTCCTTTGCTGCTGGGGTCCCAGGGTGGGTCGGTCCCTGTAACTGGTTGGGGAGAATTCCTTTGCTGCTGCGGTCCCAGGGTGGGTCATTTGGGGCTGATATGTTTCAGCCTGAGGCAAGGAGCATGTCTCTGCCACAAGCCCGGATCTGTAAAAAGCAAGTCTCCCCCATGGCTTCTGTTTCTGATCAGAAATCCTCCGTCCCTGTAAGACCTAGTGATGGTCAGTGTAACCGGTTGGGGAGAATGCCTTTGCCGCTTGGGACCCAGGAAGGGTCATTTGGGGCTGATGTGTTTCAGCCTGAGCCAAGGAGCATGTCTGTGCCAAGAGATGGGGTCTGAAGAGCATGTCTCTGCAAGGCACCAATGGATGCATTGGTGCAAGAGAATGCCTCTACCTGTGTTTCGGATTTTGTTCTGTATCTGCTCTGAACAAGAAATTGAGGATTCCAGGGAAGGTTGAAACTTCATAATCTGTATGAAAGTGAACAAGGAAAAGGAAGATCAGAAGGTTTGTGAATGTGGCAGAAGGTCTGTGGGAAACTGTAAAGAGAAATGGAAGAGTGAAAATTTTGGGAAGGAATTATGTGGTATTAGTTAGTAATGGAATGTATAAGGCATGGAAATGCAATTTTGGTGATAATAAGAAGGGAAAGGATTTTCCATCACACTTTGTATTTTTCTCCCTACCTGATCCCTCCAGAATTTGGCATTCTGATGGAGTGATTGATGATGTAAGGTTTGTTTGCATAAAACCAATAAGAGCAGTCGTTAATAGTGGTTTTGTTAACCAAGACTTGGACTGGAATGTCACGCCTGAAGGAGGCATGTACGGGTTCTGGTTGTCACCAGAAAGCCCCGAGGAACTGGGATTGACTTGCGAAGCTAGTGAGAGCCCACGAGAAAAAGCCTGGTACTTTGGTTGGCTGTGCGGTTCGTGCCAGTCTTTCCAGGGGAGGAACAAAGGTGGCTTTCCTGAAGATGGCTAAAAGGAACCTGTAGGCACAATGGAAGGCTCAAGGATTTGAGTGCAATGACTGGTACAGGCGAAGCCAGATGGCAGATGTGAGGCTCTGCTTCTGTGCCCCGAGGGGCGGACTGAGAAGTCAATCTAAGAGTTCCCTGTGTGAGTTCCAGCAAAGCAGTCTTAAAGATCGTAGGTGATCTAGGCTGCTCTTGTTGTGTTTATGCAAACGAACAGTCAAAATGAAAAGCAGGACCCAAAGTAGTCCCTGTAGTAACAATGAGGGTGATTTTAAGGAGAAAAATTGTAGTTTAAGGAAAATCAGAAAGCTCAGTATCGGACATCAGAATGGCACAGCTAACGGTCCTGAAAGTTTGCTTTGATTTGAAAGTTGAAACTGGGTTTATAATATCACCAAGGATGCGCAATTACAGGCATGAAGGACCTGCCCAATTGCAATTGTTAAATGTCATTGCAGGAAGGACCTTGCAACTGAACGTCTTCCCAAAAGACCGTCTCACAGACGCAGAGGCTGTTTTGGGGATTGTTGTGTGAATTAACCTGTGTGTTCTTCTGTTTTCATGGGGCGTATGCCTAGGACCTCATTACCTGAGTGATTGGTTGCAATATAGGCCTCACTTGAGAAGCCCATCTTCATCGTCACCCCATGAGGCTCAACAGCTTGGCCGAACTAAGTGGTTGGGTTGGCGAAGGGTTGGGGTGGTCTGTGGAACCACCCCAACCCTTCACCCCACCCGCTTTAGAACTCATTTGCCCTTTTCTGTCTTGATGGCCTGGACAGAAAGGGCCCAGATATCTGAAAGGAGGGAAATCCCAATATAGTCCCCTGAGCCCGAGTGAAGTATACTGGGCCACCAGAGTTTTGGGTAGGTGTAACATGCCTTGTACACCTTCCTCCAGACAAGCCATTTCTTAACCACTGAATGACCAAGGCAGTGTCTTAGGTAATGATTTAATTGTGCTTCCAACTCTTTGCAAATCTGTCTCCTCCACAATATGACTGCACCAGAATGCCAACTGTCCAGTAATGCCAGCCTGTGGACTCCAAGCCTGCGACCTCCTGGTGACTGCCAACTGGCCAGGATTCTGTAAAGTCCTTCCCCTTACAGGAAGGACCCCCTCTGTGCTGCACCACCCCTCCCTTTCAGGGCACCCTGACCCAAGGGTAGGTAGGACGACGTCCATGTCCAGCCGGAAGTAGTTACAAGAAGATGAGACCTCCGTCCATTGTCCTTTATATGATCATAAAGGCTGTATATCTGAAAGGAGGGATGGTAAGAGGGTGCAGCCAAGAGGGGGGCCCCAAAAAGGGATTTGGGATGGGGCCCAGAACTCAGCATGCCCGGGAAATATTAGAAAGACATATAAGATGTCCTCACCCCTTTCCCCTGAGGTGTGAGTTGGGGGAAGGGACAAATGGAGCAGGGCCATTGAGTTGTTTTGCATAGCAACGGTTTTGCACATAACCTGCAGAATGGAGGTCATTTAACATATCTATAACCTTTAACTGGCCTCATAGATATGTTAAACAGCTGTGGTCATGCTCTGAGCCAGGGGGATGGAAGAGACTTCCTCCAGGACGTGACTGGGGGAGGAGCCCCAGGTTACAGCGCCTGCGTGGGAGCTTGGGGAAGATTGGCTCCAGAAAGTGGAGACCCCTGCCCAGACTCGTGATGGCATCCCAATAACCTTGGAAATATACAGGAATGCTGGCGGGTGTAACCGATTGTAGGAGGAGTGGGAAATGGGGCTGCAGAGGGGGACTGGCGTGGGGATTTTAACCCAGGCATGGCAGCCATTGGAGAGAGATCCATGGGGTTTCACCGGAGTGCAGACCCCTGCAGCTTTGGTGAAGAGGGGGAGATCCATGCGGTTTCACCAGAGTGAAGGACCCAGAGCTCTATGAGGGAAAATCACCGTGTGGCTTTAGCAGAGAATTGCCACTCGGCTTTGCACGAGTGGAGACCCTCTCGCAGCTCTGCCAGAGGGAGAGATTCCACGCGGTTTCACCAGAGTGCAGAGCCCTGCAGCTTTGGTGAAGAGGGAGAGCCACGAGGCTTTGCCAGAGTGGGGACCCCTTCCCCACAGCTTTGGTAGAAGGACCATGCGGCTTTGGGGTGCTCCCTTTGGCTGCGTGGCCTGAGAGCGGGAGAGACTTTGCCTGGAAGACGGGGGAAAGGACTCTTGCCAGTAGGCCATGAGAAGGTGCCACCTGGCTTTGGATTAATTAGAGATCCTGCCTGGACGACGGCACGGCTGAACGGGGTCAAGAGCCGGGATACCGGACATGTGCTCCTCTTCCCCAGTTACGGATTACGGTACCCTGATTTAGGGCAGAGTGAGAGAGGAAGTGCTGTGGGCATCTGTGGGTATCCTGAAGGACTTTGATATTTTTTAATGGAGACGTTAGGTTGCTACTTTAACTCTGTGTAGCACTGAATAAACATTTCCTTTCCTTTTCACAAATCTCCTGCTTTGAGAGGCATCTTTCCATAAGGTGGCGGACAAGAACGCACCTTCTGTTGCTCTGTAACAGTTTTTGGGGGCTCGCCCGGGATTTTAATTGTCCGTGGCAGACCGACCCCCTTAGGTGGGAGAGAGAGAGAGACTTCGGAATTTTTCCCAGTCTCAAGAATTTTTCTGCTGCTCCGTAACAGTTTATTTTCAATGTCCCTACTGTTTTTGAGTGTGCTAGCTTGCATTTTACCTAGGAATACTTACTCGGGGCCAGGCCCAGTGCAGTAGTATCCATACGCAGTTTTTTGTCCCCACAGGGATGTGGGTATTGCTATGTTCCTGTAGTGCAGAGGAAGAAGGTGAACACAAAGGCCTATGTACCTTGTCAAAGATCAGAAAGCTGACAAGGGAAAGAAATAGCTGGGCTTTTATTACATGTGTTCTGATTCCAAAGCACACTTAATCGTTTAGTGAAAATTCTATTAATGGTGTCAGAAATGTATCATGAGCTAGCTAACACGAGACATGGTATAAGGTCTCATAGTAGCCTTCAAATATCACTGGGTTCAGATACTGGCCCCACAGCGGGCCCATGAGTGACCCTCCTCGTGGCTTCATTGTCTTCATTCTCTGACTGCCTCTGCATGGCCAGCACCAATTTTCAAAGTATTAAATGTACTTAAATGGATTTAGTTAGACATTTGTCTGATCTAGTCCTTCAGTATGTGGTAATCATTAATCTTTTAAAAATTGTTATAATTTTCTATGCATAGTAATTTACTTGCAGTTTCCTGAGGGTATAAAATCAAAGAGGGGAAATTTCTATTGGATGAAAATCAACTTTATTGACATTCTTTAGCTGAATAAATAGGATTGCTGAATAAATAGGATTGCTAAGACCCATTTTTAATGAAATAAGTTTTGAAATTACAAGAATTTGAAGGAAGTTTTGAAATTACAAGAATTTGAAGGAATAACATGTACTTGGTTAATGTTCTGTGTATAACAGAAGGTCGTTGGGGAAAGGATGCCATTTTTTAATATGTTTAAATGTCATCATTGACTAATGGAGGGGGGACTTAATCTATTGTACATGCTCAACATACCCCCCCTGCCACATTTCTTTCCTTTTTCAAATCCAACTTGATCCATCCCCAAGCCTCCATTTGGCATAAATAGCAAGAAATGACACCTAAGACACTGCTGGGATACACACCACCCCCCATGGCCACTCTTATCTAAGATCCTGGGGTGCGTGCAGCTTCAAATATCTAGGATGCAGCTGAGGTTACGGTCGCAGACATTTGCGCCGATACATCTGTCATTGCTTAGGCATGATCCCTTCAGGTGAGTGGCTCTCCACTTCTCCTGAATGCTCCAGGTCCTTCTAGAGGCTGGAACCATTGTGTCCATGGTTTTATAATAAGGTGCCACCAAAGGGTAGCCCAAACAGGGACTTGTAATGGGGTCCAGAAGTCGGTGTCCAGGAAATAAAAATATATAAGATGTCCTGACCCCCACAAGTCTAAGCTGGGTGATGGTTCGAATGCAGCAGGGCCATTGAGAGTTGTTTTGCATAGCAAGAGTTTTGTGGCTAACCTCTAGAATGGTCATTTAACATATCTGTAATCTTTACCTGATTCCATAGATATGTTAAACAGTTGTGGCCATGGTTTGAACCGGAGGATGGCAGTGACTTCAACCCATGATGTAACTGGGAGGCAACTCCCCCTGGTTACAGAGCCTGTATAAGAGCTTGGAGATGATTGGCTCCACACCACAGGGCTACACCTGCCTGGACTTACTATGGCAGCCCAGTAAAGCTGGAAAAATACGGGAATGCTGGCAGCTGTGGCCAATTGTGGAAGGAGTTGGAAATGGTGCACAGAGGAAGATTGGTGCTGGGATTTAAACCCAGATGTGGCAGCCATGCAGGGTCTTTTTGGGACCACATGGCTTGGGCAGAGAAGAACCACAGACTTCTACTTCTTTTCCTGAGATACGGTACCATGGACTGGGCAGAGGAGGAAGGAAGCACTTCAAGTTTGTGGGTATTCTAAAGGACTTTGGGATCACAATGAAGACATAAGAGTAATGACTTAAAGTTTATGTAACTCTTAAATAATCCCTTTTCTTTTCACCAATTTGTGTCATTGAGAGACATCTTTCCCTGGTGGCAGGCAAGTTGAACCTAGTAGGGGGTGGAAGACCCCTGGATCACAAGGGTGGGTCCATGTGGCAGACCCTTCTGTGTGGCATGGGCCCAGCACCCACTCAGAGATGCACAGGACCTACCCCCAGAGATAGGTTCTCTCCTGGGTAATCAGATTTGCAATATACCTAAGCTGTTTTGATGTTTGCTCTTTGCTAAAAATTCCCTCACCCTGCAAGTGCTTACTGCAACTTCCTAAAATCCATGCTGAGCCTTGCAGGGGCCAGTGTGACTGGCTCAACCACTCTTGCCTATTCATTTGCTAATATCCTTCTTCTGTGATGTAATGAGGGGCATTGGTTCCTTTGTGGTAACCGGGATAGGGAGGAAGATCCCGTCTTGGAATGTAAGGAGATAAGATTAGAATAAAGGCTTGTCATGGTTGAGGCTGCAGCTTTGGCTCCTCTTGAGAGAAAAGCGTCTGTTGTCCTTATTCCTCCACCAGACTTGGTAGTCTGTGTGTATGTTTTAATTCATCCATAATGATGTGGACACTGCTGGCCGGTGTCTGCTTCAGGTCCATTTGGTAATAGTATATTGTTCACCCCACCCCGGGTATGTTGTATAACAGTTTGGGCTCCCTGAAGGGCCATTACCTAGAAGGGACTCTAGGGGATCTATAAATCTTGGTCCCGTTCACAGGTTCTGGAAATATCACCTCAAGAGCTAATACTCATGCAAAGATAGGGGGAGCTGCTGTCCCCTCACGTTCTCTGCATCCAGTTTTGCAAACAGTCCAGGAGCAGGGAAACCCATACAAACAGCCTGTCTCCCAGCTTGAAATGGGAGGGAGAGACACAGAAGGTAGGCACCAATTGTTATCTCAAAAATATTGTTCTGTTGTTCATATCCAACCAAGATCTGAAGCTTGAATCTCAGACTGTTACATCTGAAAAGACATATTGCATGATCCCAAATCTTGTCACCTTCAGTGGGCTTGAAGTCTGGCTAATGAAATGGGTCTGGGCCGCACCAAGTGGGCAGCGATGCCCATGTGAAGGCTGGCAGGATCCCACACAGCAGCCAGGTGAAGGAACGAATTAGTAGGAAAAGCAGGAAATGCAGCATAAATATACTTAAGAACTGCTGGGGAACAGATTATAAAGGTCAGACAGAAATGCCTGCAACTAGAAAAGGGAAGTCAGGCCCCTTGTGCAGTGTCTGGACAATGGGTGGTAGGGAGACTGCTAGCCCTGGGAGGGACTTCAGCTCATTTAACTCAAAGGTCGTCAGCCTCTGTTTTGTGGGTCCACAGAGGGGCTTGAACACCTTCAAGAAACGTTGGGTTGGAATTCTGCTTAAAAATAGTGGGTTTGTTGTTCTTGTTGTTTTTATTTTTGCTACTTTAACACCACAATGGGGGGCACTTTCTGTTTTTCAAAGTGCTATATTGTGAAGAGATACCAAATGGGTGCATTACTTAAAACTCATTTGGAGATCCTAACTTTCACATCAGGTGTGACTCTGGGAGGCCCATTCTGGTGGGATGTGCGTTAAAACTTGTGAGGTCACAGCACTCCCCCACGCTACACCAGCAATGTCTTCCCATTCCCGTCTAGATAAAAGCCTCACGCTGACCAAAGGGTGCTGCAGGTGCACCCTGGCCCTGCTAACCTCCTCTGCTCCCTCATCTTCCTGGCTCATACCCCTCATCCACCCTGCCTCCCACACTGCTCCTGAACACAGCACGCATGCTCCTCACTGCCTGCTGGCCCTCTCCACCGACCTCACTCTGTGTTGCATCCTCACCTCCTTCAAGCATTTGCTCATGTGCCACCATCTGAATGAGACCTTTCCTGATCACTAAATTTAAAAATTGCCTTTTTGTTTCTAAGGTCCTACCCCCCCCTTCCCTGACTAACGTTTCATAGATTTTTTTCACCATCTTAACATACTGTGCAGTTTAATGTTGTGGTTTATTTTACTGTCCGCCACCAGCTAGTGCATCATCTCCCCGAAAAAAGGGCAAGGAACTTGGTTGGCTTTATCTAATGATGAAATCGCAGCACCGAGAACAGTGCCACCTAGAGGTGGATTTACTAAATCTTTGTTGATTGAAAAAATAGGGGTCAAGATAAGATGATCCCTGGAATAAGAGAGCAAATGCCACCTCAGAAAGACCAGAGGAAGTGCTCAACTTTTTCTTCATATAGATGCCTCCATCTGTGTTTGTGTGTGTTTTTAATGCTGAAAGTGTAAAATATAGGTAGCTTTAGCTCTTATTCCAAACTGTTGTCGGAGCTTCCTGTACACACACACACACACACACACACACACACACACACACATCTGTAGAGAAAAATCTGATCACTTGTTGAAATATACGCATATATTTAAGAATCATATTCAAATACAGGGAATATTTATTAAGCCCCTTCTGTGATCCAGCCCTTCTGCTGGGCGAGTTCATCTTGTTTAACTCACGTGATTCACACAACCACCTGCAAAGCTTTTAAGGTATTTCAACAGCAGTTAAACCCTGAAAACAGGGGCATTTTAGAATCCCCACCCACTCTCTCATCACTGCAAGGGTTTGATAGGTTATCTTGAAGGCTGAACGCCCATACATTTGAATGTACTCTTCTTCTTACAGTCAGTCAGCAGCCCTTAAATATAAGTGGCACAAAATACATCAAACAGGTATCAATATCCAAGACCGTGTTGAATCTAGTTTATGGGCAAGTCAGGGATTTTGAAGAGCAATTTTTCTTCAACCCAATTTTCATCTTATTTCCTAATCTCTTAAACATTAACCTCATTGTGGTTTCAAGTTACCTTGTTTTTGCTTGAACTGCAGAATAGCATACTTGAACATTTTGTTAAGGACCCTGGGAACAAGGAGGTGGTGGCTCTGCTCTGCTCTCTTTAAAACTCAAGCTTGCTTGTGTCCACTCACCTCAGATTGTGGCAATGAGCTCATCTGCCCTGCGCCTGCTCCTCAGGGCACAGCTGCCAGTGGGGCAGTGACCAGAGAACACTCACAGTGTTCAAATGTAGACGGAACTTTCTCTCTTGTGTGAAAGTGCTGGTGCTTCTTGTCTGATTGCTATTTTTGATTGACAGGTTACTTTTGATATTGTAAATACAATTAAAATGGTCTACTCCTTTAAAATTTGGATTAAATTTCCATGTCCTGAGATTGCAAGGTGAACTCTTAAAAGTTGCTATTTGTAACAATGTATCTATTTAAACAGAATTTTAATATTTTTGAAATCATCTAGCAAAAAAAAAATCTATGAGAACAAATAGTGGCTGGATCTTCTCTAGGACTGTAATTGTCATCTACAATCCCCAATGTCAAAATTGTCATTATTCTTTCAACCTGTCATGTTCATCAAAGCAGCCTCATTGTTTCTGTTTGCTTGAATTTTTTAGTGAGCAATTATTAACAATTTTAAATAAATTTAAGTAAATATACATTTGTTTGTTTTAAGCAAAGTAGTTTAGTATATATATTTTTTCTTTTTGGATGTTCTGTTACTGAAAATAGTATGAAAATCCCGGCTGTTGCCCAGGGGTCAGTGAACTCTTTTTCGAAAGGACCAAATACTAAACATTTCAGGCTTTGCAAGCCAAGAGGCAATAGTGAGGATATTATGGAGGTACTTAGATAATGTTTAAAATATAACAATTTAAAATGTAAAAATCCCTCTTAATTTGGATGTCACCCTGAAGAAGGCAGTGGCTGGATTTGACCTTTGGGCTGTAATTGCCCAAGCTCTGCTTAGCCCAGGATCCTTTTCTAATAGGAGAAGAAATGCTGAGCAGGACTGAGTTCCCGTGGAAGGACCCCAGAGTCTGTGGCAGCAGCCAGAGAAGAGCGTGAACTGTGTGGTAGGTTTCTTGGTGTCTGACACTGCTAGGCTGTTAATAAAAACTTAAGACAAGAAGCCCAGATATAATATTAGAAGACCCTAAACAATGGGTGAAACTGAAATGAAATAGAAAATGACCCCATAAACACTCACTGTAGAGAAGAGCCACATTTCACAGGATTTTTCTTTTCTCATATTCTACCCCAATAAACTGAATGCAAAGGAAAATTTCCTATAATTCATATACAATTTTAGTTTTGGTTAAGATAGCAGCATAGGAGTAGGTAAATATGGTACTCAGAACCTCCCACAGCCACAACAAATTACAATTAAATTACAGAACAACCATCATTCAGAACCACCTGAAATCTAGCTGAACAGAAGTCTTATAACTAAGGATATAAAGAGGAAGCCACATTGACACTGGTAAGAGGGCTGGAGGTGCAGAACAGGCTAGTCCTATTCCCACATGTGGCAGATAAAAATTGGGAAGGGTATCTTGGTTGCAGATGTCCCCCTGAGGAGTGAGGGGTCCCAGCCCCTCATCAGAACCCTCATCCCAGAGTTCCAGTGCCAGGAAGACAAGTCCCCATATCTTGTGTCTGTGAAAGTAAGAAGGTGTGGCTGAGTGAGAAAACAGTCTTGTAGAGTCCCAGACAGTTTCTCCTAAAGGCCTCCACATGGACTTTTTGGACTCACTCCCTCTGAGCTCCAGCACAGTGGCAACACCATGGTAGCAGTGCAGAAGGCACCAGGGACATGCAGGAAGGAATTGTCCGGCTTCAGGACAAGGGCTGGAATAGCAGCTTTCTCGCAGACAAAGGGCCAGTAGAGACCACTGTTCCTTTTCTGAGCCCTTCCCAACGCAGAGCCAGCAGGTGGACACTATCTGAGTCTTCATCAAGCTGGCGTACACTGTTCACCTCACCATAGTGACTCCTTCAGACCTGACCTCACCCCACCCAACTTATGGGCCTACCTAACCCAATTCTAATGGGTCTTCTGTAAAAAAGGCCTCTCTTGGCTCATGCTTTGGACTTTTTAAAAATCTCTCAAACAAGCAGCTTCTGGCCTCCATGTGCCTGATACTCCTTGCTAAGTAACTCCAGGCATTGCTCTAGTGTCAGCCAGTCTCAGTTCTCAGCTTGGTCCTTCCTAGGCATGTCCAAGCTGAGCACAAGTAGCAGCCATCTGCAGAACACTTTTTAGCTCATGCTGATTGGACCTGGACGGGGCACAGGTGGTAGCTGACATGTCCTGGGAGGGCCAAGAGCCAGTGGACCTGGTGCAAAGCTTCATACCATGCTGGATTGCAAACCAACCACTTCTACAAGCAACACACATAAGGGGTAGACTTGCTGGGTACTACAGCCCCACTGAAGGGAGTTCTTACTCCTCTGTAGTTGCAGCTGGTGCTTGCATTTAATTGGCCTGGGGATAAATACCTCCCAGTGATAAGCCAACAGCAATCAAGGCTTAACTACAATAGGCCAGTGCACAGAGCTCATACAGGGGCACACTTAGAGGCTATGCCACTGAAACCTATAGGGCACCTACTACATAAGGCCACTCTACTAAGACTGGTATACATAGCAGCTTTACCTAATACACAGAAACACAGGGAAGCAGCCAAAATGAGGAGACAAAGAAAGGTCCCAAATAAAAGAATAGGAGAAATCTCTAGAAAAAGAACTAAAGGCAAGCTGTGTACCAGATACAGAGTTCAAAACAATGTTCAAGGAACTTAGTGAGAACTTCAATAGCACGAAAAAAGACAAAGAAACCATAAAAAGAAACTAGTAGGAAATGAGGGATACATTAACAGAAATAAAGAAGAATCACAGCAGCAATTTGGAATATAAGGAAGCAGAAAACCCAATCAGAAAAGCATAAAGAAAAAAGAATTAAAAAAAAAAGGATAGTGTAAGGAGGGACAACTTCAAGTGTACCAACATTTGCATCATGGAAGTGCTGGAAGGAGAAGAGAGAGAGCAAGAAATTGAAAACCTATTTGAAAAAGTAATGATGAAAAGTTTTTCTAACCTGGTAAAAGGTAGACATACAAGTCCAGGAAGTGCAAAGGGTTCCAAACAAGATGAACCCAAAGAGGCCCACACCAATACATTTCATAATTAAAATGGCAAAGACTAAAGACAAAGAGAGAATCTTAAAAGCAGAAAGAGAAAAGCAGTTACCTACAAGGGAGCTCCCATAAAACTGTCAACTGATTTCTGAAAAGAAACATTTCAGGTCAAAGGATTGTCAAGAAATATTGAAAGTGATGAAAAGCAAGGACCTACAACCAAGATTTCACTCCCCAGCAAAGCTATTATTTAGAATTGAAGGACGTATAGAGAGCTTCCCAGACAAGAAAAAGCTAAAGGAGTCCATCACAATCAAACCAGTATTATAAGAAATGTTAAAGGGTCTTCTTCAAGAAGAAAAAGATAAAAAATACGTATAATAAAATGGCAAGAAATACATATCTATCAACAAAATTTAAATGCAAATGAATTAAATGCAATGCTTCAATTGAAAGACATAGGCTAACTGAATGGCTAACAAAACAAGACCCATACATATACTGTCTGCAGGACATTACTTTCAGACTGTGTCTTCCAATTTGAAGTGAAAGGGATGGAAAAAGAGACTTCATGAAAATGCAAACAAGCAAGCTGGAGGAGCAATACTTACAGCAGAAAAAATAGCAAGCTGGAGGAGCAATACTTACAGCAGAAAAAATAGTCTTTAGTCTTTAGAACAAAGGCTGTAACAAGAGACAAAGAAGGACCCAGCAACTCCCCTTCTGTGTATTTATCCAAAGAAACCCAAAATACTAAATTGAAAAGACATGTATATGCATACATTTATTGCAGTATTATATACAATAGTCAAGATGTGGAAGCAACTTAAGTGTTCATCCCTAGATAAATGGATAAAGAAGAAGTGGTGCATATATACAATAGAATATTAAACAAAAAGAGAATGAAATCTTGCCATCTGCAGCAACATGGATGGACCTAGAAGGTACTGTGCTGAGTGAAGTAAGTCAGACAATGAAAGGCAAATATGAGATGATTTCACTTACATGTGGAATCTAAAAAACAAAATAAGCAGCAGAACAGAAACATACCCACGGATACAGAGAGAGAGACACATTGCTTTGACCTTGTGAATTATACCCACGGATACAGAGACACGGATACAGAGAGAGACACATTGCTTTGACCTTGTGAATTAGATTGGAGTCTGCCAGAGTCCAGCCCACAGCACCTCCCTCTTTCCATAAGAGTTCTGCCCGTGGTCTCTCTTCCAACTACCAGCCTCTCCAACTCTTTGCTGAAGGACCTTTTCTGACCCTGCAAGAAACAGCCTGGAAGTCTTGGGTTAGTGTCCCCCAGGAGCAGCCCTTAATCAGTGATTGACACAAGGTATAGTGTAAATACAACCAATAGCTTGGCTTTTCCCAAGGGATAAGCCTGAGGCCCACCCATAGTCTGCTTTGACTATAACAGTTTCCCAAGTGGACTTGAACTGCTGTCTATAGTGGTAACTGACTCACAATTCCCCCTTCACTGGTGTCCTTCCTTTCCTTGTCTCTGCTTCTCAGGTTTTGATTCTTTTACCAGCATTCCATGGGGTTGTTTTAAAATAAAATGCTTCTCTCAAATTGTCATCTGAAGATGGAGAGAAACCAAGATGAAGAGAAATGTACATACATTCAATTTGAAAATAGTGAGTGAATGAAGATTCTTCTCTCATTTTAGGCTGGAAGTCCTAGAATTTTAGCTATCCATGTTTTTTTAAGGGGGGTAATGTCAGGAAAAAGGTTATAATAATTTTGTTTTTTTGACTTCCGGCCAAGATGGAGGCACAGGTGGACACACTGTGCCTCCTCTCACAACCAAGATCAAGAATAACAAAAATATAGAACAAAAAAAACCCAACCAGGGCAGATAGAAAATTGAATTGTATGCAAGTCCAACAATGATTCACCCAGACCGGTGAGAGGAGCAGAGTTGGCGGCCAGTGGAGAGGGCTCGAGGCATCACGGTGGGAGAAAATGGTGGCTGATGGTCCTGGGCTCGAAGTCACCCCAGGCACACAGGTGGCCACTGCCGAATGCGAGGAGGCCAAGCAGGGCGCACAAGGTGGCTGACTGTGGACACACATTCATGCACAGATAAACTGGGTGAAAACAGGCAGCAAGACAGATTGAGCTCCACAGGGCCCCAGTGCCGGGAAGTGAAGCCTGGAGGCACTGATTGAAAACACTTGTAGGGGCTGAGGTGCCAGGAGAGAGTCCCAGCCTCACAGGAGAGTTAGTGGGGAGACCCATGGGGTCCTGGAGTGTGTGCAGGCCCACCCACATGGAGGTCAGCATCAGAAGGGCCCAATTTGCTTGGGGAAAGCGGCTGAAGTGGGTGGAACCTGAGAGAGAATAGAACAAGTGCCATTGTTCCCTCTTGGACCCTGCCCCCACATCCAGCATCACAACCCAGCAACTGGGTTGCCCCGCTCTGGTGAACCTAAGGCTCTGCCCCTCACTACATAACAGCCACGACCAGACCAAATAAAACAAAACAAAACAAAACCAAGGGTGGCTCAAATGGGAGAACAAATAAGGGCCCCAGAGCTAATTTATCTAAGCAACCAAGAGGTAGCCAACCTATCAGATGCACAGCTCAAAACAATGGTAGCCAATCTGTCAGAAGCACAGTTCAAAGCACTGGTGATTAGGAAGCTCACAGAACTGGTTCATTTTTTCTTCTAATTTGTGAGCAAAATCAAGGCTACAATAAGTGAAATGAAGAAAAATGCATTGGGAACCAACAGAGATGGGAGGAAAACTGGGACTCAAATCAATGGAGTGGACCAGAAGAAAGAAACAACCAAACAGAAAAGAAGGAAGAAACAAGAATTCAAAAAAATGAGAAGCTTAGGAACCTCCAGGACATCTTTAAACTTCCAACATCCGAATTATAGGGGTACCAGAAGGGGAAGAGGAAGAGCAACAAATGGAAAATTTATTTGGACAAATAATAAAGGAGAACTTCCCTATTCTGGCAAAGGAAATAGACTTCCAGGAAGTTCAGGAAGCTCAGAGAGTGCCAAAGAAGTTGGACTCGAGGAGAAACACACCAAGGCACATCACAATTACATTAGCCAAGATTAAAATGAAGGAGAGAATTCTAGAAGCAGCAAGGGATAAGGGCACAGTCACCTACAAAGGAGTTCCCATCAGACTGTCAGCTGATTTCTCAAAAGAGACCTTGCAGGCAAGAAGGGGCTGGAAAGAAGTATTCCAAGTCATGAAAGTCAAGGATCTACATCCAAGATTGCTCTATCCAGCCAAGCTGTCATTTAGAATGGGAAGATAAAGCGTTTCTCAGATAAGGTCAAGTTCAAGGAGTTCATCATTACCAAGCCCTTATTCTGTGAAATGTTAAAGGGCCTTATCTAAGAAAAAGAAGATAAAAAATTTAAACAGTAAAAAGACAGCAAACTCACAGGTATTAACGACCACACCTAAAACAAAAGCAAATAAGCCAACAGCTAGACCAGGAGCAGAAACACAGAAATAGAGATCACATGAAGGGTTAGCAACAGGGGAGTGGGAGGAGGAGAGAGGGGGGAAAAGGTACAGAGAACAAGTAGCATAGACAGTAGGTAGAAAATAGACAGGGGGAGGGCAAGAATAGTGTAGGAAAAGTAGAAACTAAAGAACTTATGACACATGGTCATAAACTAAAGGGGGGAATGTGGGTGGGAGGGGGGTGTGCAAGGTGGAGGGAAATGATGGGGGAGAAATGGGACAACTGTAATAGCATAATCAATAAAGTGTAATAATATTAAAAAATAAAAGAAAAAATAATAAAATATTTTTTTTGGTTAGTTGTTTAATGTCTGTTCCTAGGATTTTGAATTATCCCAGTTATGAAGGAAGATTCAAACAGTAGGTTACAAATTTTAGTATGTTTATGAATTGTTCATGTGTCTTGTTATAAATGTGGATTCCTGCCCCACCTTCAGGGATTCTGATTCAGAAAAAATCCAGATGTACAGTCAATAGTTACATACATGAAAACATTAGAAATATCTATGGAGAAGTCTGAGGATCACACTTTGAGAAACTTGACCTAGGGGACAAAGTTGTAACTACTTGTAAGGTGTCAGGGCCAGTTAGGTCCTAGATGCCTGTAAGATTTGATCTGACTCTGATGGCTGTCCCACGTCCCAGAGTCCCAATTCTGTGCTGCGAATACTAGAACCTAAATTTAATTTTAATCTGATTTAGATGGTGCTGTTGCTATTCCTGTCTGCTTTCTGTGAAGGTAGACAGCAAAGATGCACTGTGGGGAAAAAACGTGTGGTATAGAATGGAGGGTGTGGTGAGCAGAAGTCTAGGAAGGCCTTCAGAATGCAGCACTGAACCCCTCAGTTCCTTCTTGGCTGGGCTTTAGTCACACCTCCTTTGGAATGTCTGTGCCTGGTGGGGGGATGAAAGCAGAAAGCACTGCTGAGAAGTTGGTTAGCTCTGAGGCTGCCACTTGCTCCTGTTCCTCTCCTGTGGCTCATCTTCTAGTTCTCTTTCTGCCCAGTGAAGATGTGGAGATGAGGCCACAGGGGCCCAATGAGAGAGAAGATCTTCTCCCCCACACTCATAGCTTCCATCTTGAACCAAATTCTCATAGCAATGGCCGAACAATGACCACTTGTTTCCAGGATAGGGGCCAATTTACCTTTTCAATGAGTTCACCACTCTATTTGGAGTTTGCATTCTGTCTGTTCCCAGAGCTCCAATTGGCCTCAAAGGGCAGGTAATTGCACCTTCTACTTTGTTGGTGTGGCAATGTTACCTTTTCTCCTCACCAAACGTTGAGACACTCCAAGTCTAGAATTTGTCTCAGTTAACGTTCTTTCTTTGGTACAACAATAAAAAATGGTCGGAGCCCTGTAACAATGTGCTGTCCTGCAGTTTGTTTTTGTATAAATGAAAAGTATGCTCCCCAGTTTGTTAGAGACACTAATTTGTAACAAGATACAAATAAGAAGCAGAAACACCTGGATGATTTAAATCTTGTTTGTCTCAGAAGACTCATCCCTGCCATCCCCAGTGCGTGCAAAGGCAGGCAGGCCCCTGGCATCCCAGAATGCAGCAGGTGTGCATCTAAAAGGATGGAGGCGATGATGCACCTATAAACCTGTCAAAGCTTCAAAATGCAAATTCCAGGGCCGCCACTGTCATGCCATCCCAAATGATCAGAGCTGCAGTTTCACCAGGAGCAAGGCATCCAAATGCTGGATTAGCCCCTCTAAAAAAATTGTGCTGTTTCCAGGAGAGGAAACAGATGAAAGAAGAGATTTCTTAGACCATCATTCTCAAATGTATACATATGCATACATATACATACCTATCATATTTGTATGTATCAGTATGCAAAATATTTTTATATTGATACACACAAAAGCAGAACAAGAAATCTTGTAAACATCTTAAAGTCCCCTTGTCTCTGTTTTTCAAAAGTAAGCTTTTAGAATGGTCAGAATTGGATACATTGCTTAAAATAAAATAAAGTATACTATTAACATTAATTCTACCAGTTTTTATTTTTTAAATGTAGCTGTTAGAAACATTTTAATTACATATGTGATTATTATAGCTCTTTCAACAGCAGTGATCTGTAGGACAGAAAAAGAGTTGCAAAATTAACAGTGGTTGAAAATTAAAGAAAAGGGAAAGATAACACATGCATTTTAACTTTTCTAAGAGAAAATACAGAATTGGAGCTTATTAATATTTAGGAGAGTAGTGAAAGGAGAAAATTAAAATAAAAAATCCTGTTAGAATAAATTCAGATGGGTGATTAGGCGCTCTCTGATGATTTTGCAGCTTCCTGTTTAATCATAGACTATTACGACTTAAAAAGAAAAAAAAAGCCTCACATTATAAATAGTGCCTCTTTATTTGTAAAAGCTTGATTGGGCATTTCAGTTACATCTGAGAGACTGTCACCCGAGCCCAGGAGGATGGAAGAAGTGGGAGTTTTAATTTTGGCATGGAATTAAATTTTGACCCCTTTGGAAGGGACAGTGGGGGTTTCATTCTCTTCTTCTCCAGGCGCTTTGGGAGTGTGAACATGTAACCCATCTCACAGTCTGACAAATCTGCAGGCAATAAAAACGGATTGTGCGCTGAGCTTAATACAATATGTTCCTTAAACTCTTCATTATGGAGAACCTCAGATCTACCAAGTATCACCCCTCAGCTGGACAGCCACCACTACCTGGGCCTCAGGCCTGGCCTGCGTCACACGCACCTGACACCACCCTCAGTTTCATGTTATGTGAATTCCAGTGTCAGCCCAGGTAATCTCTGAACATTTCACTAGATTTTTCTGAAAAATGATGACCTTTATAGGTCTTTCTAAAAACATAGTCACAATAACATTATCATACCTTTCTGAGGAAATATATAATTAAGTGCTTATCTTATTATGTCTCTGTGATTGCAATGTTCTACAACATCTAAAATATTTTATAACAATTTATCCTTTAGAAACAAACTGAATTACATTATGATTATTAACCACTAGATGCCACAATTGCTACACTCAAATGAAATCAGCACAGCCTTGAGCATCAAGAAAAAACAACTTTCCAAACCTGACAGTGAAATACTAATCCGAGTGCCAGTACTCGCCTAGACCTGCTTGCACCTTGTGACAGCAGCATGTGCTGAGCCACATATTTATATATTTACCTTTAATTCTCATAATGGATCGAATTATGATATTCTTTCATTTAAACTCTTTTGTACCTTTTTCTGTAATTGTAAAGTTATTGCTGATTCTTCCCAATTAATTCCAGCACTCGATGTAGTACCTTCAGAGTGGTTTGGTGAATGGCCCTAAGTGTGTCAGACTTGGTTTTGGGTGGGTGACGTGAACGCTGTCCCAAGGCCCGGGACACAGCCCCCTGAGAGCTCTGCTTCCCTGGGAGTCAGATGATCCCTCCGTCCTCACAGCCTCAGCTCAGAGCAGGCAACCAGAGACCCCTGTGCTGGCAGGAGTCACATGTGGGCCAGTTTGAAATGGTTCAAGGATTCAGAGAGGACAATCAGTTGTACACTTTTCACTGGAAACTGTTACAATTTTAAGAAGTTTTTGTTTTATTGTTTTGCTCAAAATCTACTGAACCATACATAATTTATCAAAAGATAAATTGTGGTTCAAAAGAATAACTATTGAAACTTTCTGGTTTAGACAAGAGCAGCGATCCTGTCGGATTTCAGCCAGTGACACCTACATTTCTGTATTCTCTCTTCCCACATAGTGTACAGACCTAGCTGTAGTTCAGTCTGCATTTAGTATGTTTACTTTCTTCAATGATAGAGTTTCTGTATAAATTTGTCTCTTTACACCCCTTTTCTCCAAATGAAAATGTTTTCTTAAATTATCTCTAGAATGTATTATTTTAGTCTTTGTTTTAATAAAAAACAGTGCTTGGTAGAAGCTTCCCAGAAAATCACCTACCCCAAAACTCATGGAATTTTCAAAATTGAAATATGAGGAAATTACTTCACTGGCTTTTGGAAATACCAAATAAAAGTAGAGGAATCTCAATAATATAAAATTAAACTCATAGAAAAAACTTTCCCAATGCTCTACTTATAACAAATGAGGAAGACACTGTGTAGGAAGGAGAACTCCACATTTGTCTTCTACTCCACAGGGGCCCCTTCAATAATGTTTGAAATGCTTATTCTGCTTCCACTCGTGTCTCCATCCAATCTTTTCTTCCCAGGCTCTAGAGTGGTCCTTGTGAAGCAAATAAAAGCCCTATCACCACTGTGCTCAAGACCTTCATTGTTGCTCAGAATAAAAGCTAAAATCTTTACAATTGTCTTTAAGGCTCAAAATACTCCCTGTGCCACGTGGGAGA
>PVKU01013340.1:0-29548 GCA_004027475.1 Anoura caudifer | reverse complement strand
GGGGGGAGATCGGTTTCATGGGAGAGATCCATGCGGTTTCACCAGAGTGCAGACCCCTGCAGCTTTGGTGAAGAGGGAGAGCCACGAGGCTTTGCCACAGTGGGGACCCCTTCCCCACAGCTTTGGTAGAAGAAGGAACACGCGGCTTTGGGGTGCTCCCTTCGGCTGTGTGACCTGGGAGCAAGAGAGACTGCCTGGAAGAAGGGTGAAAGAACTCTTGCCAGTAGGCCATGAGAAGGTGCCACGGCTTAAAATGGAGAGAATTAAAATGGAGAGAGAATGGTGCCAAAGCCATTAGTCCATGGCTTTGGACTAATTAGAGATCCTGCCTGGAAGACGACACAGCTGACGGTGTCAAGAGCCTGGATCCCGGACGTGTGCTTCTCTTCCTTCCAATTACAGTACCCTGAATTAGGGCAGAGGGAGATAGGAAGCACTGTGGGCATCTGGGTATCCTAAAGGACTTTGATATTTCAATGAAGTTAAGTCACTACTTTAACTCTGTATAGTATTAAATAAACATTTCCTTTCCTTTTCACAAATCTCTGGCTTTGAGAGACGTCTTTCCATAAGGCGGCGGACAATAACGGACCTTTTCTGTTGCTCGGTAACAGTTTTTGGGGGCTCGTCCAGGATCTTAATTGCCCGTGGAAGACTGACCCCTCAGGTTCGAGAAAGTGAGACTTTGGAAGTGTTTTGTTAGTCTCGAGAACCTTCTGCTTGCTCTGTAACACAAGTACATAGATAATTTGTAAGTGCAGTTTAAAAGCTTTATCTATTTATCTAATAGATAAACATCTATTAAACACCCCGCCTATATACCAAGTAATTATTCAAATTTTTACCATATATAATTTATTTAAAACTGAACTGCCATGGGCTATATTGGTTAGTGATTGTGGTCAGTTGGGAGAAAAAAAGAAAAACAACCTTCCTCCCACCACCAACACACCCCAACAAACACACTGAAAGCATGGTAGCCTAATCTACTAGGTGTTTATTTTTCTCAAGTAACAAACTCTTAAAGATATTGCCAGTTCTCCCCCTCAGTGTCGAGCTGTCCACCACGGAAATTTCAGGGGTGATGAATGAGCAGAGAATTGCTCATGGTCGTCCGGTCGTCCATAGCTGAGGTTTCTCCCACACTTGTGTTATTCAGACACATTCTTACCTCCTTCACACCCAATTTTCTCTTCAGTCAACATTTGCTTGTATGTTCACTGGACACTGCTCTGAGTGGACGTCACTAGGGGTTTCATCCACCCTGAGTTCTCTCACGGCACCAGAGGTGCAAGAGTTTACTGAGAGACATTGCATTGATGGGGTGTTCTCTGGGACGCATTGTCTTGCGTGCAGTAAGGTTCCACCTCACACTAAAGGTTTTCCTACATTGATTACCCACATAGGACTTCTCTGCAGTGTAAGTTCTTATATGCAGTGTGAGAGGGACATGCCTCCTGAAGGCTTTTCCACACTCACTCCACTTAGAGGTTTTCTTTTCCCTGGTGTGATTTTTCCTGTCTCCTGTGAGGTAAGAAACCCTGGAGTCACATGGTCAGGCATTCCAGTTCCTGGAATAAGAGCTTTCCACAGACAATGGGAAAGGCACTAAGAGACCCAACCACCCAGTAATTCCTTTCCAGTCTCGTTGGAAGGGCCCAAGGATCCACTGTCCAGGATCCTGAAGCAGAATGAGGAGACAGAGTTGGTGGGGATCTAAGCCTTGCTTATACCATGGATTCTCTAGGAGACAGTACTCACTGAGTCAGACTGGCTATGATCCTACCAAGCACAGAAGGAGGTAAGACCTGAATCTCCATGAAGGACATTAAGTAGTCCCTGATCTGAAGGACTCCCTGGCTGAGGGGAAAGGGTGAGACAGAAGTGAGAATGGCCCTGGCCCGTGTGGCTCAGCTGATTGGCTGTCATCCTCCAAACCAAAAGGCTGAGGGTTCAATTCACAGTCAGGGCACCTGCCTGGGTCACAGGTTGGGTCCTACTTTGAAGTGCATATGAAAGGCAACTGATCAATGTTTCTCTCTCACATCGATGTTTCTCTCCCTTTCCTGCTCCCTCTCTTTGCATCTCTCTAAAATCAAGAAGCATGTCCTTGAGTGAGGATAAAAAAAAATGAAGGCTGTTTGATTGAAATAAATATGTGAAATGGGAAAACATTTTTTTTTTAAATAGTGAGCATGGGGCTGTGCCCCTAAGAACATCCCTAAAGTGTGAGGGGTGGCTGATTTCTCAGAGCATTGCGAAGGGCAGGAGCATGGCTAAGGCAAACCAGAAGAGTTCATTCAACATTTGCATTAATTATTCACTTTTTAATTACAGAAAAATATATGAAACATTAAATTTACTGTTTTAACCATTTTGAAGTGACAGTTCAGTGGTATTAAGCCCCTCCCCCCTATTGTGCAGCTGTCACCGCCCCTCACCCCCAAAGCCTCCAGAATGCATTTCATCTCGCAAAACTGGAACACCATGTCCCCAGTCCCCAGTCCACTGCCCGCCGGCCCGGCCACCGCCCCTCTGCCTCTATAATCTGACTACTCTAAGCATCTCACGTAGTGGAATTCATACAGTATTTGTCTTTTTGTAACTGGTTTATTTCATTTAGCATGATGTTTTGGAGGTTTGTCTGTGCTGTAGCATATGCCAGAATTTCCTTTTTTTAAAGGCTGAATGATTTTTAACATTCCATTGTATGCATACCCCACACTTTGCTCACCCGTTCATCTGTCAGATACACTTGGGTTGCGCCCATCTTTCAGCTATCATGAAGAAGCTGCTGTGGACATGTGTGTTTGAATATCTCTTTGAGACCCTGATTTCACTTCTTTTGGATATACACCCAGATGTGGAATTGCTGGATCATATGGTAATTCAATTATCATTTTTTTTGAGAAACTCTTTAACATTCTAATACAGAAAATTTATCAAGTCTCTTTCCTGCATTTAAAAATTTTTCAAATATATAACCTTCCCTCACGTTTCCAGAGTGGTAGCTGTTGAAACAGATGGCGACAGCCTGTGTGTCAGGAAATGAAGGGAAAATAAACATCCTAAACCGAGCTCAACATTTCCCATGCAGACTACCCTAACAACGATGTTGTTATTAATAAAAATCATCACAAGGGCAATAGTTACAGCTGATATTTCCAAAGTATCTACTATGTCCCTAGTATTGAGACCCTTTCTTGTTTAATGCACAAAGCATCTTATTTATTTGAAGGACACAAATGTTCTTTGAACGTTGCTCAACTTCTTTTCCCTCTCTCGTCATAGACTGTGTCCTTCCTTCCTCATAAACCATGGATTGAGTTGTGATTCTGTAAAGGGACCTGAGTGATCACCTTAGCTAGTTGAACAGTTCTCGCCCACTCCACCCCATGTGAGGGCAGAGGAAAAACTGCTCACTCATCTCCTTTGCTTGCTCAAGGCTCCATGCCCTCCATCCTCCCTTCACTTCTGTTAAGAATGTGTCCTCCTACCCCCCAAAATAATTTTTAAAAAGAAAAAAACCCAGTGTGTGTAAAGCACGCATCCTGAAATGAGTAGTTCAGTTTTGATGAGAGCAGGAAATGACATATTTTCACCAACTGCGTTTTTGTGCTGGTATTTGCACAGCTTAGACTTCTCTCCTGAGAATTTCTGGACTCCGCCATGATGTGGAGTGCTAGTTTTATGAGGCGGCAATTGCTGAAAGTTCATCACCTCATGTGCAATTGTTACAGGGGCCAGGTGATGGAGGAATTTGAAAGTCAGAATGAGGACTTGGGTTTATCGCGTGACATGCCGCTGCAGTGATCCACAAGGGTATACTGGACCCGTGCTGGCACTTTTGGGAAGATTTCTCCTCAGAGATGCACAGGTTCGAATGCACTCAAGAGCATTTGGAAGGTGGAGGGTAATTACAAAACCGTTTCCATATAGACATAACCTAGAAGTTATGGTTGCCAAGGAAAAATTAGTCAAAAGCAATTATTACTTGGTTACTTATTGTAAAGTGACCCTGAGTTTTCAGACATGGTCCACTTATCTAGCTTTATGGTTCCTAGCAGCCAAAGAAATGAAAGAAACACCTGACTACAAGAGAAAACAAACCAGTTGTTCAGAGCAAGCACTAAGTATTCTTGTTTAAAGGGACAGATACAGATGTGACATTTCTACAGTAGACACAATAGAGACTCACTTGACCTTTTCTTATAATATCCTTCATTATAAGCTCTGACCAATGACAAATCACCACCCAGCAAAAAACAATTCCCGTGAAATAGATGGGTCCCAAAAAGTGGTTTGATCTAACTGTAAAATATACAATATTTAAAGGAATGACTTAATGATATTATCTCTCACATTGTGGCAGTAGAAAATGTGGGACATTTCCAGCAATCCCTGAGACTCACAAGTAATGAGCAGACTCAGTTTCTAGTTAACTACAGAGTTAAGATTCTCTGAGAAAAAGAAGTCATCTAACCAGGTTTCGTGTTGTATGAAGAAATGGCTACAATTTAATTCTAGATTTTTAAAATGGCATATGGGAATGACAGTTCCTTAAAAAATAAAATAAAACAGCATATGTTTTCATTTTTAATTATAACATTAGAAAAATACATGAGACATACAAATAACCCAAAAATTATTTGGTGAAGGAAGGAATGAGTAGAGAAACCTGAAGGGAAATATTGTTTAAATATTACCAGAGCCCTGACCACTATGGCTCAGTTGGTTGGGCATTGTCTCACAAAGCAAAAAGTCACTGGTTCTATTCCCAATCAGGGCACATGCCTGGGTTGCAGGCCAGTTCTCAGTTGGAGGCGTGTGAGGCAACCAATCAATGATTCTCTCTCATATCGACATTTCTCTCCCTCGCTTTCTCCCTTCCTTCCCCTCTCTCTAAAAATTAAAAAATAAAATCTTTAAACACTAGTAGAATTAAAAGAATAGCTAAAAGATTGTGTCAAACAAGTGATGTCTGTTTCATTGTAATTCGTGTTTCTATTTTCCAGCGGACTCATCAATAACATGGAATCAGAAAACCAAACAGGTGTAGCAGAATTCCTCCTCCTGGGTCTCTCAGAGGACCCAGAACTGCAGCCCCTTCTCTTTGGACTGTTCCTGACCATGTACCTGGTCACTGTGCTTGGGAACCTGCTCATCATCCTGGCCGTCAGCTCTGACTACCACCTCCACACCCCCATGTACTTCTTCCTCTGCAGCCTGTCCTTTGTTGACATCTGCTTCAGCACCACCATAGTCCCCAATATGCTGGTGAACATCCAGACAGAAACTAAAGCCATCACCTATGCAGGCTGCCTCACTCAGGTATATTTTTTCATGGTTTTTATATGTACGGACAATTTACTCCTGACCGTGATGGCGTATGACCGCTATGTGGCCATCTGCCACCCCTTGTACTACACCATCATTGTGAACCCACGCCTCTGTTGCCTGCTGGTTCTCCTCCCCTTGTTCGTTAGCATCATGATTGCCTTGCTCCACAGCCTGATGGTGTTGCATCTGTCCTGCACAGACTTGAAAATCCCCCACTTCTTCTGCGAACTTGCTCAGATCCTCAAACTTGCCTGTTCTGATACCCTTGTCAATGACATCCTGGTGTATTTAATGACCAGTCTTTTGGGTGGGGGTCCCCTCTTGGGGATAATTTTCTCTTACACTCGAATTGTCTCCTCCATCTTGAGAATCCCATCAGCTGGTGGCAAGTATAAAGCTTTTTCCACCTGTGGGTCTCACCTGTTGGTGGTTTTCTTGTTCTATGGGACTTGTATGGGAGTCTACCTTAGTTCTACAGCCTCTTTCTCCTCCAGGAATAGGGCGGTGGCCTCGGTGATGTACACAGTGGTCACTCCCATGATGAACCCCTTCATCTACAGCCTGAGAAACAGAGACATGAAGGGAGCTTTGAGGAAACTTATCTCTAGAACATGTTTCTTTTCATGACTTTGCCATCCACCTTGGGTGTGAGCTTCTAGAATGAGTCAAAGGGAATGAAATACTGCATATGCAAGAAATCAGGATTCTTCATAACTCAATCCTCCTAACAAAGTGGTTAACTGTGGGCTTTCTAGTCAAACAGCATTGTACTGAATCCTGCTGTCCTGTGTTTTACTACTTGTCATTTATCAACTAACTTAACTCTGAATTCAGTTCAGCATCTACAAAATGGGCAGAATAATATTAACTACACACTTAACAGTGATATTGGGAATATATCATATGTTGGGATATATGTGATAATTTAATATATATGTCTATTAAGCACTAGTAAATTTTAATAAATAATTATCAAGTGTTGAAAAGTCTATTCTGTTTCAATAAAGCTTGGGGAAAATAATAATTATCAAATGTACACTCCATGTGTTCATAAACTTGTAGTGGATACTCATTTGCTGGCACATTAATATGCTGATTAAATCAATTCTCATCTCACCCTCCCCTTTGAATTATCTCCATCATTTTCTTTATTTTGTTCTCCTTTCTGCTGGAATCTATACAGAGAAATATATTTGAATAAAGTCAACTGGGATTTTTATTTGAGATGTTTAATTTAATCCATGAGTTATATAGAAGTGCATTTTTGTTTTTTATTTTTTAAAGTTTTTATTTTATTATTTATTTTTAGAGAGAGGGGAAGGGAGGGATAAAGAGAGAGAGAAATATCAATCAGTTGCCTCCTGTATGTGCCCCAACCAGGGACCACACTCACAACCCAGGCACTTGCCCTGACCAAGAATCGAACTTGAACCAGCCATAGTTTGCTTTGTGGGACAACACCCAACCAACTGAGCCACACTGGTCAGGGCACAGAAGTACATTTTTAATGTCCAGATATATGAAGGATTTCTTTATGCTTTTGTTATTGATTTCTAATATATTGCATTGAGTATATCTTGTATAATTTTAATTCTTTGAAATGTATTGAGACTTGCCTTTTGTAGCACTTGTGGTCAAACTTAGCACATAGTCTGTGCTGAAAGAGAAATGGGTATCTTGATGAATGTGTAATTCTGTAAATTCAGCGCATTTTCTACACATGTTCAATAGGCCAAGTTATTGAGTCATGTTTAAATCTTATTTATTTTGACTGATTTTTTTATCTCCTTGTTGTATCAGTCATGGAGTAAGTATTATTAAAATAATCCAGAATGGTACTGAATTTGTCTACTTCTGCCTGTAGTTCTATCAGTGGACCATTAAGTACAACTATTCGGGATTGTTTTGTCTTCCGGTGCCTTGAATCTTTCAAGTTTATGAAGTCACCTTTGTTATTTTGGCTGTGCTTCTGCATTAGAGTGTGCTTTGTCTGGTAGTAATGTGCTGCAGGTGCACAGGCTTCTTCCAGGCCCTCCGGCGACGGGGAACCGGCTGCAGTCCGTATGGTCATGGGGTTGCCTCCAGTTAGTTCTCCTATTTCTAACAGACACCCCTCTGCGGTGCCAGCCCACAGTGAGGAGCCCCTGCCTCTCACCCTTCACTCTTGAGCCTGCAGATACCTAAAGCTCGTATTAGTCGCTCAGCTACCTCTTCTAGACAACCTCAAAGGAAAAGCCAGCCGAGGGTCTGGCTCACCTCTCTGGAGCTCTGCCCTCTCCTAGTCTCCATGCAGTGATTTATTTCAACAAGAACATCTGTGTGTGCCTGGAGGATGATGCACCCCAAACGCAACAGGACATAAGCTCCTGTGCTCAGGACCCTTACGGATGCCCCTCCCCCCTTAATATCTTTTGTAATAAAGAGGTAATCTAGTAAACAACCTGTTTTCCTGAGTTTGGTGAGCTGCTCTAGCAAATTCATTAAACCAAGGAGAGGGTCATGGGAGCCTCCAATTTATAGCTGTCAGAAGCACAGGGGACAACCTGGACTTGCCATTGGCATTTGAAGTTGCGGCAGAGGGTGGAGGGAGTGCATTCTTGTGGGACTAAGCCCAGAACCTGTCGGATCCAATGCTGTCTCTGGGCAAGTAGTGTCAGACTGAGTTAACTTGGACACCCAGCTGCTATCCAGAGAATCTGATAATTGTTCAGTGTGGGGGAAATTTGTGGCCAGAGTGTCAGCAATGAAGTATTAAGTGTAGCCTGAAACTAAAGGAGACAGCAGAGAGAGAGAGAGAGAGAGAGAGTTTCTCTTTAGTTCCACATAGCCTAAAATGTTTACTCTATGGCCCATTATGGAAAAAGTTTGCTTCCTGCCCTTTCATGGTTCTCAACTAACATTTGAGGCTCTTCCTTCCCTGAATTTTTACAACTAAAATTTGACAAACTTTATGTAAAAATCCTGCAAGTTGAGCTGCCATGTTTCAAATAATAGGTAACAAACATAGGAGTAATGATCAATAATTCCAAGGGGAAAATCAAAGTGCACGTAAAAATCCTTTGAGTCTTCTTCTTTTATGCACAATAGAAGGAGTTTCAGTTTTCAGACATTTTTGCCTAGCTTCCAAAGCCCTGGTTCTTTCATAAAGGGGCGATGGGCAGAGAACTGACGGTCCCCTGCCTTGCCCCCACTTTGGAGCTGGTTGACTTTTGGCTGTGGGAGGCTGTCCTGTGCATTTGAGATGTTTAGCTGCATTTCCGGATTCCACCATTAGATGCCAGAAGCACCCCACCAAAACCCAGTTGTGACCCCCCAAATTATCTCCAGCATTGTCAAATGTTCCCCAGTGAGAACCACTGCTCAAAAAATAAAATAAAATAAAATAAGTTTTTAATTCATTGATTTGAGAGAGAGAGAGAGACAGACTTGAAATTATTGTTCCACTTACTATGTACTCATTGGTTGATTCTTTTTTTTCCCAACTGCCCCCTCATTGGTTGATTCTTGCAGTGCCTGGGGATCTAAGCAGCAACCCTGGTGCTCCAACTGACTGAGCTACCCAGCCAGGGCTAAAATAAAATAAAAAGTTTTAATTGAAGATGGGTAAGGTGTCTTAGAGTAAACTAAGCATTTATGTCTGTGGTTCAAATAAAGCAGAGTAACCATATTGAACTTCCCCTGTGCTGCTGGACAACCATGTCCAGAAATGACTGACTACTACAAAGAACCTCCCTGCCCCATTTGACACGCATAAGATTCACTGATGAACAGCTTGTTTACCCAAAGCAAGGCCAGACACACCCCCTCCAAATTCTTATTCCTTTGTCTCATAAATGAATAGGTGAACTGTTCGTCCCCTTCCCCGACAAACCAGCAAAACACAGAGATAAATATTTCTTGTTCAGCTAACAGACTCCCCTAGTTACAGTAACAATTCCAAATGTACAGCCTTCCACCTATAACTTGCCTATTTCTCCCTATAAAAGTTTAAAGCAAAACCACCCAGCAGAGACATTCTGATCTTCAGATCTGGACAGTTTTCCCTACTGCAATAGCCTGAATAAAGTTAATCCCCTTACTTGCTCGATTTTTGTTGTTTGTCCTTGACAACAAAACAAAGCAAAAACAAACAGACACACACACAAAAATGAAGTGGAAGAGTGAGCTCAATTGAAAACAAAAGCACAAATTACAGTTATCAGATTAACAACTTTGAGGATGTAATGTATAGCATGGCGATTATAGCCAATAATACTGTATCTTACATTTGAATGTTGCTAGGAGAGTAGATCTCAAGTGTTCTCACTATGAAAAAATAAATGGTAGCTTCCTGACGACATGACGGGATGGAGGTGGCAGCCAATACTCTGGGGGCTCCATTTTAAAATGGCTCCACTTATGCTACCTTTTCACAGGCACGTGTCCTTTTCACAATTTGTGCATAGGTGTGTTCACTTCAAATTTGTATGTGTTGACTTTCTGTATGTTTGTTAAAATTAGACAAATACTTTTTATTTTTACATTAGTTTATTTTATGTTAGTATCAGGTGAACAGTCATTAGGCATTTACCTAATTTACTAAATGACCCCCCAATAATTCTGGTACCCACCTGGCACCACACAGTTCTTACAATATTATTGACTATATTCCCTATTCTGTACTTTACATCCCTGTGGCTATTTTGTAACTACCAATTTGAACTTCTTAATCCTTCACCTTTTTCACCCAGCTCCCCTACCTACTCCCCTTTGGCAACCATCAGTTTGTTCTCTATATCCATGAGTCTATTTCTGTTTTGTCTGTTTACTCACTTTGTTCTTTAGATTCCACCTGTAAGTGAAATCATATGGTATTTGCCTCTCTCTGTCTGACATTTCACTTAGCATAATACATTCTAGGTCCAGTCATGTTGGCACAAATGGTAAGGTTTTATTCTTTTTGATGGCCATTATATATAGTATGTACCACATCTTCTTTATCCAATCATCTATTGATGGGCACTTAGGTTGCTTCCATTCTGGGCTTTTGTAAATAATGTTGCAATGAACACTGGGGTGTATATATCTCTTTGAATTAGTGTCTTGAATTTCTGTGGATAAATACCTCAGAAGTGGAATTACTGAGTCATTAAGGTAGCTCTATTTTTAATTTATTAAGAACCATTCATACCGTTTTTCACAGTGGCTGCGTCAATTTGTAATCCCACCAACAGCACACAAAGAATCTTCTTTCTCCACACCCTTGACAACACTTGTTTGTTGATTTGTTCATGATGACCATTCTGACAGCTGTGTAGTGAGATCTCATTGTGATTTTAATCTACATTTCTCTGACGATTAGTGAAGTTGAGCATCTTTCTATGTCTATCGGCCATCTCTATGTCCTCTTGGAGAAATGTCTATTCAGGTCCTCTGCCCATTTTTAATTGGATTGTTTGCTCTTTTGGTGTTAAGTTGTATGAGTTCTTTATAAATTTTGGATATTAACCCCTTATCAGATTTAGCATTGGTGAATATCTTCTCCAGGATATTTACCAGTATGTAACTGATTAATATTTTATCTCTCTATAATAATTATGTATTTATTTTTTAAAAGAATGTGCATGAGGTTTTTCCAATATCCCTTTCTGGGGTATTGTTTACCTTAGCAATATTTTTTACTGTTTGGGAAGTACTGCAGAATTATCCAACTCTGAATTCAATGGTTAACTAAGTATTTTTCTCCTCCCTTCATTCCATCAATTAATCCTCCTTGTGAGCTCACTGGGATTTAACATTGATAAGATAAGCTCTGATCCTGACTCAACATTGTTTACTAATTTTAACCACCTCATTTCTCTGGTCCTGCCTGAATCCCAGAGAATCATTTTCCTTTCTTTGTCTTCTGTCCTGGCTCCAAATCTTGAAGATCCAATCCCTTACCTCCTCTGGACTTTTCCCTGCCTAACCCTGAGCCACCTCCTGTCCCAGGTCTTTCCACTTTTGCTCACGTCTCTGCTCACTTCTCTAGGAGGGCTTGTTGTGTTTAAAAACATTAATTTAAAAAAAATTATTGATTTTGGTGGGGGGAGAGAGAGATGGAAACATCCACTTGTTCCATTTATTTATGAGTTCATTGGTTGTTTCTTGAACATGCCCTGACCAGACATCCAACCCACAACCTTGGCATATCAGATGATGCTCTAACCAACTGACCTGCCCAGCCAGGACTCTGCCAACTCCTTGTCCCTGAAAAGCAATAATCTGAGATACTTGCGTTACCCATTTCAGTCTTGCAACAACTTTAGGATGGCTCTTTTATGCAGGAGAAACAGGCTGTAGTACACAACTTACTTGAGATGGCTGCCTTGGTGGAGTTAGGGTTAGAACTTTAGCTAGGAGGCGGACTTATCTTATTAGTGCTTCCTGATTCTCACCCCGCCCAGATAAACGCCCTCATCTGGAAGATGTGCCTCTTAAATGTTTGACTTGGGTATTATAAAAGAGAACCACAGAATGCTAATGGGGACTTTTCCGAATCTCTGCCATGATCACTCTTGAGTTGGATGCAGAGGTATGAAAAACAATTCTGGCAAAGTGATCAGGTTCTGGGTTGCCCTCAAGTAGAACTAAATAATCCCTGATGGATTAATGGGACAAACAAAAGAATCGAGGGTATTGCCAAGGTTTACAGGTGGAAAGGTAGGATTACTATTATTTGGGTTTGAGAGGGTGGAGTCCAGGGATTGAACTGTGGCATGTTAAAGTGTCTGTAAAATATCCAAGTGGTGATTGTCTCATTTCGTCTGGAATTCAGGTTACAGTTGTGGGGCTGTGAGTCACATTTTGGGTCTTGAGTGTAGAAACAGTACTTAAAGAGGTGAGAATCGTTGCAACGACACAGAATGATTATAAGAAGCCTGAGAACTGAGTCCGGAGATTTTCAAACATTTAAGTTGAGGACATGTGCTTAACCATCAAAGTCCACCTGGCCACCCCTGCTAAGTCCCCTAAGCTCGAGGACTCCATTTTCCAGAATCCTTTCCGCTCAATGCTTCCGGGTTATAGCGGCCAATGAAGTCCCGCGAGATTTAGAAGGCGGAAGTGGAGCGGAAGCCATTATCCTCGGGAGGCGATCGCCGCTCCATACGTGGGTGGTGGAGAACTCCTCTATGGTTTTCTCCCAGCTGTTGGTGACGCTCGGCTTCTCCGTAGCCGATCGGACCTTAGGTTTGAACTTCTCGACCCTTCGGCGGCAGCTTCCAAGACCTCCGCTACCCTTGCTCAGGTGGGTAAGCCCCGCTTTCCTCATTTAACCCTTTACCTCTGGTCTTCCTGAGAACACGGGAGGGAGGCCCTTTAGGCAAGGAAGAGTTAGGGGAGCCGGGACCTGGGACTGGGAAGCCAGGCAGCGGGGCGAGGGGTGTGTTTTATGTCCTATGATTAGCGATATAAAACCCTGGTGACGCGAGGACTGACATTTAGGACCATATTTAGCGGCCAGGGGCAGGCACTAGTGATCTGGTTAAAAACAAAACAAAAACCTGACACCTTGGGGTGGAGAAGGAAAAGCCCGGCCGAATGAGTTCAGGTCATTATGGTGGCTCAGGAATTGGAGACCGCGAGGAAGGTAATTACCTTCCTTTTGCTTTTGTGGTCAGTTTCCTTTTGCGGTCAGTTTTGTCTAATATTAGAAAACTAGGCACACTGGGGTTTTTTTGTTTTTTGTTTTTTTTTTTGGCAGCGTTTGTCTTGAATGCCTTTTATATTTAATTTTTTTTGGTGCACTTGTATATTTTTATGTTTTTATGTTACTATTTTTATGTTATTAAGTTTGACTCTTATGTACCATAAATAGCCTGTAACTAGATTTAGAAATTCACTTCAACATTGTTATTTGAGAGTTGGTCCATTAATAGTTATTGTGATTACTAACATTTTGCATTGATTTTCACCATCTTACTTGGTTCTTTTTATTTATCCTTCTCCTATAGGATATATGTGAAAAAGTATGAAAACACAATACACAATTAAAAGGACAACATAAAACAAATCCACAAATCAGGCCAAGAAAGATTATGAAACCTCAGAAACCTTTGTGCTCCTACATTGCATCCTCCTCTTCTCCCAAGATTTTCTATACGGATTTTGCTGTTTATATGTTTTCTCAAAAATGTATTTCCTTATTTTAGTAATTATTTGTGAATGGGCTCACACTCTTTAAGGACTCTTTAGGACACATCCTATTTTCCATATTGATGCAAATACCCATACTAATTTAAAAGATTTCTAAATATCTTGTGGATGAAGTTCATACACCTACACATTCATTCTTAGATACCTCGTGGCTTAAATTGGAGAGTTAGTTTACAAAGTTCTGCCTACTGGGGTTTTGTTTTCAGGTTGTGTTGAATATTAATTTTGAGAATATTGACATGCCCATTGAATCATAATTAATCAAAATTTATCTATTTACATCGTCTATAAAATCTTTTAATAAGTTTTATGAATACCAACAAAAAGAATTTAAGGGTTGTTGGGGTTTTTTGTTAGATTTTTTCCTGGGAACTTTATGTGTGTGTTTGTGCACGCTTTGAACTTACGTTTTTTTGCCCAACAGCTTTGTATATTGAATTTGAATTTCACAAGGTTTGCTAAAATATGTAATTCTCTTAATTTTTATGTAGTGTTCTAGATGGTTTTCATAGACAATTATCTGAATAGAATGAATAAATATTTATGAATATCATTTAGTGCAGTTTTTAAAAAATTCCTTTACTGGATCAGCTGGGGACTTCTGGCAGCACTGAATGGAATTTGGATAGGAGACAGTCCTGTTTTGACTTTAAGGGGATGACTTTTAGTGCTTGCTGGAGGCTTTTAAAGATAGTATTGATTAGATCAAGGAAACGCCCTTCTTTTCCTAGTTTAAGAGCTTTTCTCTTTTCTCATAAATAGCTGTAGCCTTTTACAAGTTATTTTGTTTTTTCCAGTATCTACTTTTAAATGTTTGTTAATGTATTTCCAGCACCTTAAAGGACTCCTGGCCTGTGAAAGGTGCTAGTACTGTTCGTTCATGGATTCAGTGAGTGAATAATAAGCATTTCTTAACTTGCCTGATACCAATGAAGTTTTCTAATATTACATTAAATATGCATTGGAAAATAACTTACTTAGGACACTTACTATTGTACTATTTTTGGCCTCCATTTGCTAATTTTTCTTTGGTGATTTGGATCTATGTTTGAGTGAAATTGGCTTGTAATTTTCCTTTTCTTTTCAGATTTATGCCAGCCTTATAAAATGAGGTGATGCTGTTCCCTCTTTTTTTCTAAACTCTGGAATATTTTGTCTAAGAATAGAGTAACTAGTTCCAGAAAGGGAGCTGTATCAGGAAAAGCATTTAAGTCTGGAGTTTTCTTTGTAGGAATTTATTTTTTTTATTTTAATTATTTAATTTTGCTTTAGAGAGAAGTGAAGGGAGGGAGAAAGAGAGGGAAAGAAACATCAGTGAGAGAGAGAAACATCCATTGGTTGCCTTCCCTGGGACCAGGGACCACACCCACAACCCGGGCATGTGCCCAGACCTGGTCAGCACTTGTTATCTCCTTGTTCTTGCTAATAGCCATTCTAATAGGTGTAAGGTGGTCTATGATGATTTTGATTAGAATTTCCCTGATGATTAATGATGTTGAGCATCTTTTCATGTGCCTGCTGGCTATTTGTATGTCTTTGGAAAAAATGTCTGTTTGGGTCCTTTGCCCATTTTTTAATTGGATTATTTGTTTTTTTGCTATTGAGTTGTATGAGGGTTTTTTTTTTTTAACATATATTATTTGGTTATTAACATCTTTTCTCCCATTTAGTAGGTTGCCTTTTCATTTTGTTGATTATCTCCCTTGGTGAACAGAAGCATTTTAGTTTGATATAGTCCCACTTGTTTATTTTTGCTTTTGTTTGCTTTTGGTGTCAAATCCAAAAATATCATTCCCAAGACCTTTGTCAAGAATCTCACTGCCTGTTTTTTTCTGGGACTTTTATGGTTTCAATTCTTACATTCAAGTGTTGAGTCTATTTTGAGTTAATTTTTGTATCTAGTCTAGATAGTGGTTTAATTTTATTCTTTTGCATGTGGCTGCCTAGTTTTCCCAGTGCCATTTATTGAAGAGACTGTCCTTTCCCCATTGTTTAATCTTGGCTCCTTTGTCATAAATTAATTGACTGTGTATGTGTAAATTTATTTTGGAGCCCTTAATTCTGTTTCATTAATCTGTGTGTCTCTTTTTATGCCAGCCTATTCATTTTCTTAATGATGTTATTTGATTATTAAAATTTTTTCATTTTGGTAAAGTTTAACTTACTCATTTTTTTTGGTCTAGTTCTATTTGTGTCTAGTCTAAAATATTGTTGTGTAATTCAAAGTCATTAAGATAGGCTCTGGATTTTATTTTCTGGTGTTCGATTCATCTCAAACAGATTTTTAAAGTCAAATTTTTGTGTGTGCAGTGATAATAGAAGTCAAAGTTCCTTTATTCCCATTGAATCTTTTAGCATCATTTATTTAAAAAGACTGCTGTACCTTTTTAAGTGAACAGTACTGTGATAAGTATGGTGCCAGATGGGTACTAGACTTATCATGCAGATCTTAACTTATATGTGCCTGATCACAATGTTGTACCCCTGAAACTAGTATAATAATATCAACTATAACTTTAAAATAAATTTGTAAAAAAGACTGCTTTCCCTATTGAATTGCTTTGTTTCCTTATTGAAAATTATGTAACTCTGCACTTGTAGGTCTATTTCTTACTCTATTCTGTCCCACTGATCTGTCCGTCTATGCTTATTCCAGTAACTCTTCATTACTGTGGTGAAGTTTGTAGTATGAATCATCCAGATGTGTTTTTCTTACTTAATATTGTCTGGCTCTTCTAGATCTTTTGCATTTCGATACACATTTTAGATGTGATTTAACAATTTTTGAAAAAAGTCTTGCTGGGATTTTGCTAGGGACTATATTGTATCTGCAGATAAATTTGGGCAACATGAACACTTTAATGATTCTTGGGGTCCATGAAAATGATATTCCTCCCCACTTATTTAGGTCTTTAAGTTCTTTCAGCAGTGCTTAAGTTTTTACTGTCGGGGTCTTACACAGCTTTTGATTTGTTCCTAGATATTTTATGCTCTCGTATATGGAATTTTTTTTTTCTGGTTGTGATTCTTTTGAAAGGAATATGAGATTATTTGCCAAAAGTAAGGGTAATGGTAAGACAATTTTTTATTCAGGAAAAAAATGTTGAGAATTTACCTGGCTACTGGGAGATTGGAAGATTAAGTTGCCTGGTATGCATTTCTTTAGTGTAGACACTCCTTTCAGGGTAGCACCTTTGAGTTTCGAAGGTTACTGGTTGTGTGCGGGATGATCTTTGCTGATTTGGGGTTATAACAGGCAGAAGGTTAAAGGAATTTGGACAAATAAATTGTAGACATGATGGATTGTGATGAATCTCAGCTTGAGAGATGTGGCAATGAGAAGAGGAATTTACTGTTGGGGGGCAAAATGGTAGAAGCATGAGTTGCCTGGAATCCTCTCTAAAGTGAAAGAGTTCATGCAAGAAGAATGTTGTGTGGAAGTTTTGTCCACAGAACAGATTTCTAAATCATTGTCTGTGAGGTAAAGTTGGTAACTAGAGATGACAAGGCCTGTGTATTGGCCCGTAGTTGTGTGTGTTGGTATGGAACATGAGGCCAAACAGCATTGGAGATTGGAATGTGTAGTGCTAGATGTCCTATCTTCATGGATACTAGAAGTACCCCAAACCATAACAAACATTGAAGTTGAAGAACAGACGTCTATGGCCCAAGTGTTTAATTGAGTGAGAGACTTTAACAGAATTGTACTTGATGACAAATTACTTGGAATGAATCTGAATCTTATTTGAAGCAGGTCAAGGTTCTCCACCACATTGCCTGGAGGTTTTGCCTAAGTAAGGTAAAGGCTGGGGATCAGACAGGACTTGTGGCTAAGAAGAGGAAATACTGGAAAGCAAAAATCAGAATTGTCCTGTGATCAGGAGATAAAAAGCCTTGACTTCTCCTAGTAATCTATTTCTCATTTACCCCAGAGGCCTGCTCCGGGAGTCCCATGCCAGCAAGAGAGTAGCTTTCTGACACCAGTGCCCTGTTGTTCAGGCAAATTCATTGTCATTCTCACAGGATGGCAGCTATTGATCTCTCTCCCACATGTGGTAAGTTCTTGGGGTAAAGAATACCCTCAGAAATCAAGTCTAAGTGACCGATGCTACTTCACCAAGGACAGAAGGAGGGCTGCCCTAGGAGGATGGATGAACTGGAAAGCAGTGAGAGCAAATGCTTGGGAGGCCTCCCAGGTGCCTGATTCAGGGTCTTTGTGAGTTTGGGTGAGGGAGGGAGTGTGTGTGGTGGTGGGAAAGGAAGAATACAAGTGTAACCTTGCACTATCACATTTGTTATTTTGATTAATCAGAGCATAATAAAAGCTCTACCTCTTAGAGCTTTAATTTCTTCACTCATAAGTTCAGAATATATATCACTTTCTTTATGATATGTTGGTCCACCTTTCTTTTTCTTGTCCTTGAGCAGAGCAGGGCTGCTGTGGATTGTTATCAAATGTGTATGTTTGTGTTGATTGGGGATATGCATGCACATATACAGTTTTGTGGTTTGTGAGTGTCAGACAAGCTTTCGTTCTCATGGATCCTGTCTTCTGTAGCTGTATCCACCCAGGACCCTGCCCATATCCAGGAGTCAGAAATTCCTCTTGCTTTGAAAGACTATTCTTGTTATCAAGATGTGGACCTGCTGGCTTATAATGGCCTGGAGCCTCATATGCCAACTAATGTTGGTTCCCAGGTACACCAAAATCTCAGGGGCCCTGAGGGTGGGAGAGTCACTTCCTAGAACACCCCCAATATCATATAATAAAAAAAATTTTTAGACTCTTATTTAGGCTAATTGAGGCCAATCAGGGATTAAGAGAAAGAGCCAAAGAATGTTGCAAGGCCATGGTAGTATCAGGATTGCTAGGGAAAATGACTTGTGTAACAAATGTTTCTCTTATAATATGGTTCAAAGGGCTCGGGCCAGGCTAAAAGTGGAGAGAGATTTTGGTCTCATGTCAAAGTGGCATCTAAAACAGTGAGATGGGATGAGATTACCTCACAGGGAAGAGACGATAACTGTTGGCTAGCTTCTGGAGCAAATGTTGAGATATAGCAGAACCCTGTACTGAAAATCCTGTTTTGAGTCTCATACTCAGTCTTAAGCCTCTGTCATCTTTGAACACAGGTTGGGTTTCTCACTAACCCCAAATGTGTGTGTGTGTTTCAGGACTCAGTGACTTTCCAGGATGTTGCAGTGGACTTTACTGAGAAGGAGTGGCCCTTGCTGGATTCTTCGCAGAGACAATTGTACAAAGATGTGATGCTGGAGAACTATAGCAACCTTGCCTCAGTTGGTAAGACTGGCATCATTTCTTCATTTATGAATCAAAAGGTTTTAAGTACTTGCTGTGACCTAGCAGCTGGGTGGGGATTTGGAACACAATTGTGACCTAGTCCTCCTGGTATCTCCCCATGGATATTGAGACAAGTCTGTTGCCTTGACTGTGGAGCTTATCAGGTGTGTCTGAGCTTGCATAAGTTTCCTTCTTTCTTTTTTCTTCTTTTCATTGAATTTATTGGGGTGACACTGGTTAACAAAATTATACAGGTTTCTAGTACACATAGGCATAGGTTTTAGAATTAAGAAATCCTTAATTTCTGAGTTAAGAAATCTTTTGAAGGGCAAAATATGTGGGTATTTGTGTTTTTGTTTTTTATGAAAGCCTTTCACCGTATCCCTTAGAAAGTTGTCACCATCATTTTGCTGCTCCTAAGTCCGTCTTGTCCATCTTCACAACTCTTGACTTCAGAACACATGTCCTCTGCACAATCCTCCGTTAACATGTGTCTTTCCCTGTGAGTAGGGTGTCAGGTGGGGAAACCCAGCCTCATCTCCCACTTGGAGCAAGAAGAGGAGCTGAGAACAGAGGAGAGGGGACTTCCCCAAGGCACATGTCCCGGTAAGCACCAGGCAAACACAAGTGCTTCTGAGTATTGACTGTATCCAGTAACTGGGGTGGAGGGAGGGCCTGTAGCAAAGGCCACCCACGGGAATTTGAAAACGCTCATTGTCTTTCACTGCTCCTCCATTCTCTCATAGGTGCTTTGGTTTCACTGTCGTCTCACCTTGGAATTTGACATGTCCACATGGACTTTTTCTTCTGTCCTTTCGTAGTCAACATTCCTGATCATATTCTTTCTGTTATTATTAGTATCAGTCTTTGAAAAATTATTTGGTGTGCTGACATAAGTGTCTACCCCTGTTGTTCCCAGGTATCTCTCACAGCCAGATTTTTCAGTCTTTTTCACTCGTATGCATTCTTTCAATTCACATCACCTTTCCTTCTTTAGGGTTATTCCCCCAAAATTCACCCATTTTTGTCACCAGCATGAAACCATTCTTTTTTCCTTACCAGCAGGTTTGTCTTTTTCCAATTTGTTTCAGATTGGGAGATTCCATCTAAAACCAGATGGTCCATTCTCATGCAAGATATCTTTTTTGGGAAGGAAACATCCAGCGGTTTGACAATGGTAAGATTCCCTTGGCGTGGTGCTGGATCTTCCACATCAGGTTACGATTGGGGCAGCATAAAGTAGAAAAGGAGCTTAAGAAGTAGGCCAGTGGCATTCCCCAAGAGGAAACAGTGTCAGAGACACTGAATATTACCAGTTACTAACTCCAAATTTTTCCAGTTAGAGTTCTGATGAATAAATGTTCCTGTAACTGTTTCTCATTGAGTGCTGGGGCTCAGTTCAGATTTAAACAGTTAACAGAGTGTATGTAGAGAGCTTTGTAATGGTGGTACACATGGAACCTTAGGGCGTACACAGTATTTACCTGTTCTGTTTTATAGAGCCCAAGTGGGGCAGGAGCAGTACTTTGCACTGTGAATTATGACTTCTTTAGACATAATGATAGGCTTTATGTCAGTTTATGTGGGGATAATTCTTAGCAATGTAATGAATACATTCCTAAGGCATTAGGAAATGCCTAGTCAGCACTCATCTTTCAATTAACAGGAAGGAACTCATCTTGGAGAGAAATCCACTGAATATGCCCTGTTTGAAGTCTTCAGCATGGGTGCTCATCTTACTCAGCAAATGGGAAGGCACACTGGCAAAAGGCCCTATCACCGCCGGGACTGTGGGGTAGTTTTCAAGAACAGGACCCACCTAACCCAACATGTGAGCATTTACAATGGGAGAAAAATGCATGAATGTCATCAGTGCCAAAAAGCCTTCACCACGAGTGCTTCCCTCACACGGCACAGGAGAATTCACACCGGGGAAAAACCCTATGAGTGCAGTGCCTGTGGGAAAGCTTTCAATGACCCCTCAGCACTTAGGAGTCATGCGAGAACTCACCTCACAGAGAAGCCCTTTGACTGCAGTCAGTGTGGAAATGCATTCCGAACGCTCTCCTCCCTGAAGATACACATGCGAGTTCACACTGGGGAGAGACCTTACAAGTGTGATGAGTGCGGGAAGGCATATGGCAGGAGCTGCCACCTCATTGCTCACAAAAGAACCCACACTGGAGAGAGACCCTATGAATGTCAAGACTGTGGGAAAGCTTTCCAGCACCCCTCACATCTCAAAGAGCATGTCAGGAATCACACTGGGGAGAAACCGTATGAATGCTCCCTGTGTGGAAAAGCCTTTCGATGGAAGTCTAATTTTAATTTGCACAAGAAGAACCACATGGTAGAGAAAACATATGAGTGTAAAGAATGCGGGAAATCCTTTGGTGATCTCTTATCTCGGAGAAAACACATGAGAATTCATATTGTAAAGAAACCTATTGAATGCAGGCAGTGTGGGAAAACATTCAGAAACCAGTCCATCCTTAAGACACACATGAATTCTCACACTGGAGAGAAGCCATACGGGTGTGACCTGTGTGGGAAAGCCTTCAGCGCAAGCTCAAACCTAACCGCACACAGGAAGATACACACCCAAGAGAGACGCTATGAGTGTGCTGCCTGTGGAAAAGTCTTCGGTGATTACTTATCCCGTAGGAGGCACATGAGCATTCATCTTGTAAAGAAACGTGTCGAATGCAGGCAGTGTGGGAAAGCCTTCAGAAACCAGTCAACTCTTAAAACACACATGAGGAGCCACACCGGAGAGAAGCCGTACGAGTGTGATCACTGTGGGAAAGCTTTCAGCATAGGCTCAAACCTTAATGTGCACAGGAGAATACACACTGGGGAGAAGCCTTATGAGTGCCTGGCATGTGGGAAAGCCTTCAGTGATCATTCATCTCTTCGGAGTCATGTGAAAACTCACCGGGGAGAGAAGCTCTTAGTGTCATCAGTGTGGAAAAGGCTCCAATGACACACCTTTAAGAAAACATGGAAACTCAGACTGGAAGGATACCTTGTAAGTGTAAGGAAGGCAGGAAAGCCTTTCTGAACTCATCTTACTGGACAAAGGAACACATGAAACTTGGAAGAAATAGTTTGTGTAATGACTGGGAAGACCTGAGTTTTTTTTCTCATCACTTTGGAGAGCTGTGAGAATTCTTGCTGAGGGAGAAAATGTGTATCTGTGGTGTGGAGAAGCCATCAGTGTACATTAAACACTTAACAAACATGACAACTTAAGGAGAGAAACTCTAGCCTGGTGTTTAAAGTTAACATGGCTACAGTACCACCTGGCACCTTCTGGGCACCTGAGTAAGCACACTAGGGAGGGAGAATCTGTAAATTCATCAGATGGGCAAACAATTGCTGGTCTCATTGTATTCCTCCTGAGAAGTAACACAAAAGAGAAACATTTATAAAATACATGGGAAAGTCAGTAATGAGTTAGCAAGCTATAGCCAGCTGTCTGTACGGTTCTCAAGAATAGTTTACATTCGTAAGGAAGAAAAATATGTGACAGAGACTATATGTGGCCCACAAAGTCTAAAATACTTGCTGTGTAGCCCTTTACAGAAGAAGTCCACCAGCCCCCATTGCACAGCAGTGGTTCTCAACAGGGGCTGGTTTTGCTCCCGAGGAGACATTTTGCAGTTTCTGGAGACAATTTTGGGTGTTAAAACTGGGGGAAGTGTTACTGATGAGGTTGGAAGACATCAAGGATGCTGCTAAACATCCTACAATGCAGAGGAAGGAGCCTCCCAGAGCAAAGACTTATGTGTCCTGGGGACACATAGTATTGCTGAGGCTGAGAAACCTTGGCCTACAGCAGCCCCTCAATTTTTATGAAATTTGAGTATTTACAAGAGAGCATTTAAAACTTAAAAAATACAATCCCTTTGTGGAGATGATTTCAGTCACAGTCCCCCACTTGAGCTTATGAGAATTCATTCACACTTCCATTGAATTCTTCTAGTGAATAGGAGATTGCATTTGTCCTTCACCATGAACACAGACTGTAGCTCATAAATTTTTAGTGTTCGTTTTTAAGATTATGCTCTAAATTTCCCTTATACCATATCATAAAAGGTTTGTATGTAGGAATTTTATAATTTCATTCCTGTTAATGTTTAATTAATTTTCTTCTGGATGACTTACTTGACCAGTAGACTCTATAAAATCTTATGTACTGTGTAACATGGGTATTTTAGAAAAATGCCTTTTTGTTATAGTTTTCCAAATTGAATGCATTGTGGTAAGAGCATGATGTCTTTATCAGGTGTGTCCTTTGGGATGTTCCAACCAATGTGGCATATACTTGTAGTTGCTTCCGCAGTATCTCATCTTCTATATCAAGAAAACCCAATTTTTGTCAGATTAGTGAGGTGTACTGTTTTTAAAATCTCTTAAATGTTTTCTCACAGCTAGTACTGTCCATGTTCCACAACCTGGCCACTAACAGATAAGCATATGTTACCGTATGGGCTCTAAAAATACTCTTGAAGAGGCCTTTCCTACCTGAATTCTTCTCCACATGTTTGTTTTGTTTTCTCCCTACTTCTCACCTTGCAAGGACATGCAGTATCTAGTGTTAAAAGATACATTTTGTAACCATGAGGACACAATGCACAGATTAGGGAGGATCCTGTAGCAAGTTCACAAATGAGTCTGGCCTTCCCTGTGGCTTCTTTGAGTGTCTCTAGCAACCCTGGATTTGTTATTTCCAGAGTTCCTATTACATAAAAAATAATAATAAAACTGGTAATTGGTTTAAGCTGCTTTGGATGTTTCATTTTTTTTTCTATCTACTAGTTGTTATTTTTTTTATTGATGGAGGGAGGGTTCTGCTTCATCCAGCTGAATGCTGTCTAAACCATTCACCTGGTCATTAGTAAGTGTTTTTTTGTTTGTTTGTTTTTTAAGATTTTATTTATTTTTTTAGAGATATAGGAAGGAGGGAGGAGAGAGAGAGAAACAACCATCTGTTGCCTCACATGTGCCCCAACTGGGTTCCAAATCCATAACCTAGGAACATGTCCTGACTGAGATTCGAACTGGACCTTTTGTTTGCAGAACAACTCCCAACCAAATGAGCCTCACCAGTGCATTTTTATAACTGCTACATGTGTGACTATTACCTGCTTATGTTTTTAACTCTTGGATATAGATTTTTAAATTCTTAAAGCCAAGTTATAAAGTTGCATTTCATATCTTTGTTCTACTTAAAACATTCATTTTCCTGACTTCTTGTATTGAAGAACTTGCATTGAGTAAACATCTACTTTTATTCAGTTTCTTCTTAAGGTGAAGAAAACTGTTCGTAAATGTCCAGAGAAATAAAGTAGCTTTCTGTTCACCTTTTGCAAGTAAAAAGGGTGGATCGTTCCACTACTGACATATTTTAAAAACAAAAGTGCTGAAAAAGGTGCTGTCAGTTGCATTTGCACATGGAGAATCAGGCTAGGAAGCTGGTGGCTTGTCAGGCCAGCATGTTAGCAAGTGGTAGTGCTTGTATCTAAACCATGGTGTCTGGTTCCAGGCCCATGTTTATGTCAGGGCTTCTGTGCCCCAGGTCCATAGAGTGAATTAGGATATTTGCCTTCAAGTTGCTTTCATTCTACGTAGGGTTGAGGCACCTGAAAAATGAGTAAATATATTGTGTGCCTGATGGTGGGCAGCGCAGTGGAGGAAAAATTAAGCGTAGTGATGATGGAGAGAAATGTGGGCTTCAGGGGACCTGTGGAGTGGTTAGGGAGCCTGTTAAAGGAGACATTTGAGCAGAGATGTAAATGACCTGTAAGTGTGGGTCGTATTATCATGTGGGAAAGAGCACCCTCAGCAGTTCAAAGGCCATGGAAAATGCGTAGGTTAAAGAGACCAGTGTGACTGGAGTGGATCAAGCTTGAGAGCTACATATGATGAGCCCAGAGCTAGATGAGGGTCCTGATCCATGGGCACACCCTGTGGCTTAAGTGGAAGGACTTTGCCTTTCATTCTCAATGTGGAGGGTTTTGAACAGAGGAGTGGCAACTATACAATTGATCTTAAAGGATCACAGTGGCTTCTGGTTGATAGGCTAGATAGAGGGACAGGTTACAAACAAACCTGTTAGGCCATTGCAGAATTCAAGTTGCATATCATGGTGGTCAGATTAGCAGTGATTTGAGTCACAGCAATGACTACAGCTGTAGTTTCATTTTCACGTAGTGTCCCCCAACTTACCTTTTCAACTGCTGATGTACAGTTACTGGACCGTTTCTATCTTCTCAGTTATGAGCAATGCTGCTTTGCAAAATTCTGTACATGTCTCCCGGAGTACTGGTGAGTTATTCCACAGTGTGGGATTGCTGGGTCATGAGGTCTGTGCATGTTCTGTTCATTAGGAATGCCTAAGTCATTCCTACAGTGTTGCTACATTGTGTGCGTGTGGTAATATTTAAAACAGTTCATAGGGAAATGCAGAAAAATGCTTAAATCACACATGTAGAGGAAAATTATCACACAAACACATGTAATCAGGCAGGAAAGAGTATTATCAGCATTCCTGATACCCCTTCTTGCCTCATTCAAATGACAAACCCTTCCTTACTCTCTGTAGATGAAAAAGCCAACATGACTTGGATTTTTTCTTTCTTACCCCTATACAAATGGAACCATACAGTTTATGTTCTTTTGTTTCTGCCTGTCTTTTTTTTTTTTTTTAAGAAGGGAAGGGAGAGAAACATCAATGTGTGGTTGCCTCTCATGTGCCCTGTGCTGGGAACCTGGCCCACAACCCAGGCATTTGCCCTTACTGGGAATCGAACCCACAGCCTTTTGGTTCGCAGACTGGCACTCAGTCCATTGAGCCACACCAGCCAGAGTTTTGTGTGTGTGTGTGTCTGTCTTATTTTTCCCTAATATTTTTGTGAAAAGGATGCGTATTGTTTTGAGTATCTCTAACTAGCACATTTCATTGTGTTCCATTGTTTTGAATATACCACAGTTTGTTTAAGCAGTTTGTGATGATGGACGGGTATCAGGTTAGGTCTACTGTGAATAATGTTACTATGAGCATATTTTAATATTTCTGATAGTGTACAAGTGTATGTATTTCTTTTGGGTGTGTGCTCTTTACTGAAATTCGTGGGTCACATGGGATGCATATGTTCATTTTTCCAAAGTGGTTATGCAAATTTGCTTTCCAAGAAACTATTTTATTGAGTTGGATAAGATACTAAAGTTGCCTGCCTTTTTCTTACTGATTTATGTATTTCAGATACCCCTTCCAGAGCCCTGTGATTGGATATGTTTTGTAAATATTTTTCTCCCACCCCGTAGCTTGTCTCTTCACTGTTTTAATTGATACTTTTTGATGAAATGATTTCTTAATTTTAATGTCATTTAATTTTTATGGACATGCTCTTCTGTTCCTAAGTAGAAGTATTTGCCTACCTTGAAGGCAAGAAGATATTCTACATTTTCTTCTACAAGTTCTATTGTTTTAATATATACATTTACATTTATAATCCTCATAGAATTGATTTTTTGTGTATTGTGTAAGGTGGGTTTGAGTTTTATTTTTTCCACATTAATCCAAATCATTTATTTAAAAAGTACATCTTTACCCTAGAGATTTGAACTGTCACCTTTGTCATATACTGAGCTTTATATGTCTTTGGCCTTATTCTGAACTTTATTCTTTTGTTACAATGTTTAAATTGTAAGAGGCTTTATAATAATTTTTAATGTCTGTATGGACTGGTTTCCCCTCATGATTTTTCTTTTTAGATATTTCCCTAAGTATTCTATTTTTTTATATTTGTACTTTCCTCTTGTCCAATTCTTAAAATTAGCTTGTTGGTATGTTTATTGTCATTGCCTTGGATTTATAAGTTCATGATGGGAGAACTACATCTCAATAATATTAAGTCATCTTATCCAAGAACAGAGATGTCTTTCTATTTGTTTGTCTACTTTGATGTTTGTCAGGAATATTCAAAAATTTTTCTTACAGAAGTTTTCTTTATAACAAGTTTTCGTTGTGTTCCCAAAGTATTTAATCTTTTATTATAATGAGATTTTTCATTACCATTATGACTTTTTTCATAGTTTCTGTATAAGAAAGCTACTAACTTTGTATCTTAATTTTATAACTTGTTATTTCACTGAATTCTTTTAGTTTTTAAGTTTTATTACTGCTTTTCTGGGGTTTTCCAGGCCTACTGTTGTATCACCTGGAAATTGAGATAGCTTTACTTGTTTACCAATTTTTAAGCCTGTAATTATTTTTGCCTGTCTAATTGCATTAGCTAGTACCTCTAGTACAGTAATAAATAGTAGCAGTGATAAATAGTGGGCATTCTGGCCTTGTCCTAGGGTTAAGGCCACTATTGTTTTTCTGTTAATTAAGACAATGTGTTTTAGAACTAAGGTAAATGTTTATTTTATCGTATTGTGAAGGTATTTTGTATTCTTGAAAGTTTTTACCATGAATAGGTTTTGAATTTTGCCCATTTTTCTGAGCATCTATGAAGATCATGATTCTTTTTCTCTTGATGTATTAATATATGATTTAAGAGATTAGCCAAAGAGCATATATGCATACATGCATAGCCATGGACACAGACAACAATGTGGTGAAGGCTATGGTGGGGCAGGGGCTGGGTGGAGGGGGCCAAAGGGGGAATGAAATGTGGGACATCTGTAATAGCATCAACAATAAAAAAAAAAAGTCTTGCATTTTGAATGAATTTCACTTGGTCATGGTGTATTATTAATGTGGTTTTAGAATCTGCTAGTATTTTGTTTAGAATTTTGCATAGTATGCATGAGTGATAATTGGTCTGTAGTTTTCTTTATACTTTATCTGGTTTAGGTATTATACTTGCTTCATAAGAGGAATTAGGATTTCTTAATTTCCTTTTCAATGCTCTGGAATAATTTATACAGCATTAGTACTCTGGTTTTGGAAGATTTGGTAGAACTTCCTGTGACACTGTCTGGGTCAAGTGGTTTTTTAATGGGATATTTCCTTAGGAACTTTTATTTCTTTTATGGACATTGCTCTGTGTTAAGCTTTTTAACTTGAGTGGCATTAGTGTTGGTCATCTATTTTCCTAGGAAATTGTCCAATTCATCTAGTGATCATCTAGTGTAGAGATCAGCAAAATCATGATTTTAAAAGTGTTTTCTGATTCAATGGTCAACACCTATTTCTTTTGTATATTTGCTTTTTCTTTTCCTTAATCAAATGAACCTAGTGGTTTTTTTTTTTTTTTTTTTTTTTAATGGAATTTTGACTAGCTAGATCTGTTGTTTTCTGTTTTCTCATTATTTTTTTTTCCAAACATAAAAACAAACAAACAAACAAACCTCAAAACCGAACTTTAATTCCAGCCTAACAGCGCCAGGTGCAGTAGCTGCGGACAGATTGGGTACAGTGCTGTGCGACCGCTCACATGTGGCTCCAAGAAGCAGTGCCCCCGCCCCAGGGAATTTACCTTCAGGGGGCTAAGCCAAGGGGAAACAGGGAACCCTGCAATGGAATGGGGGCAGGCAGGGGGAAAAGGCACTACCTCTTGGCAAAGGAGATCTTCATGGGGTTGTTCTGGGTAATCTCAAAGCCCTGTGGTGAGTCCCCAGGAGCCGCTGCCTGCACCTCACTGTCAAACTCCATGAAGGCCATGTCATGCCATCCTGGGATCAGCGAGACCTCCTCGAAGCCAGGGAACTGGTTGGAAAGCATGGACAGTGTGAGCCCATTGGTCTCCTGGCAGGTTGGGGAGGAACAAGGCGTGATTCAGTGGTTTTTCTGAAAGAGGCTGGTAGGCAGCATCTGACCCAGCATAAGCTGCTGTGGGGGCGTGGACCCTGGTGGGGTCTGCTGGGGTTTGAGGCCTGGGGATAGATAGGATCATGCCAGGGGGCGTCATATAGGGTGGCTGGCCCAACATGTGCGTGATGCAGGGAGCCTGAGTCATTGGCAGCATGCCTGGGACAGGCCCTACTAGGAGGGCAACTGTCCCACCCTGCACAACCTTCTGAGCAGCCAGTGTCTCTTGGTTTTCCTCTTCTGTTTACCATACTGCTTCACAAAGGTACCCTTCATCTTGGCAATAATACCCAGGTTGATCTTGGTATACTGGGTGTGCATGGACTTGTCAAAGAAGGGAAAACCCTGCATGGAGCACAGGACTTTGGTGGTGCTGCTGACCTCCTTGAAGGTGACAAAAGCCTGGCCCTCATCTTAAGCTCCATGACACCAGGATATGCAGGATCTGGCCAAACTGGGAAAAGATGGCATATAGGGACTTCTTGAATTTGTTGATGTAAATAGCATGATTGGAGTGGGTCTAGGGACCCACCATGGAGTGGGGTACCCATGGTGGGGTGGCAGAGGCACAGTCTGGCAAGTGGCTTCTGCCACATTTCTGAGTGCCGAGCACCTTCCCCATTAATTTCTGCTGTTATCTCCATTTTTCTTTATGCTTTCCTTTGTTTTATTTTGCTTTTTCTATTTTTTCTTAACTGGTAATTAATTTCTTCTTAATCATTAATTTTATTGACAAGTGTTTTGTGCAGTGAATTTTCCTCTGATCACTGCTTTAAAATGCATTCTGTAGATTCTAATATATATATCTTGATAATCATTATTTCTTTAAGAATCTGATTGAAGTTTGTATTTCTCCTTTTATGCAGGAGTTACTAAGTATTTAAATTTCCAGGTAGCCTTTTTTTTTT
>PVKU01013339.1:0-29549 GCA_004027475.1 Anoura caudifer | reverse complement strand
TAAAAAAAAAAAAAAAAAAAAAAAAGCCAGGCCTGTGTGGCCCTAAACTCGTGCACTCTCATTCTGCTCAGCGCCCCCAAGGGCGCCATTGCTCTCCTGGATGGGCTCCGAACTCTTGGGGACACCTCCCTTTCATGGGCCCTGCTCTCGGGTGGGACAGAGAGCAGAGGTTCCGATGTCTGAGGAAGGGCTTGCCAAGCCTCCAGATAGCCTCGCTGCTCCAGCTCACTGCGTGTGCCCTGCCCACCCCACCCAGGATAGCATTCACCGCTTCCCTGACCCCAAGTGCCCCTTTCCCACTCCTGAACCCCTCGGACACTGGGATGTTTCTTACAAATGATGCCCTATCAGAGCTCAATAGGCAGCTTAAAAAAAAAACCCCACTCCATGGTGTCTTAGCGTCAATGGAATATGGTTTGTAAGTAGTAAGGGAGTGCCTTCTAGGCCAATGCCAAGAGCAGGCCTACTCCCGCCCTAGACTACAACCATGTCTAGGGCAGGTTTCACTGGCCCAGGGGAGGGGAGAGAAGAGCAGCTAGCTGACTATAACAGAGAAAACAGTCACATGCTGCGTCAGCCTAGGTGGCTCCCACAGGCCCCCTTCCGAGAGCCGCCTCCTCAGCCTGGCGCCCGGCCAGGGCAGGCACAGCCTTTTCCGTTCAGACTGCGGTTGCTAAATGCCATCTTTCCAGCACAAAGGAACCTACTTCTATCACTCAAAGGAACCACAGGGAACCTTTGTGAAGATACCCATCTAGTCTTTTTGTTTTCAGGCTTTGAAAACTACATCTGTACAATTTATAAAAGTGTATAATGGTATTGTGATTATGGCTTATTTGTTTTAAAATAATAACCCTATTCCATGCCTTTTAGAGACACGCTGAAATATTTATGGCTGAAATGATGTGATATTTGGAATCTGCTGTAAGCAATATCCCCCTGATTACCTCCCCACTCACCATCTGCCTCCACCCCTAGAGCCCCTTACCCCATCCCCTACAGCTTCTGACTGCCTTCTGCGTGCCTTCCTCCCACCCATCTGTTCACCTCTCTGCCCTCCCATGAAACTCTCTGAGCTGCTATTGTTTGTCCAGCTCTGGGCCAGGTGTTGGAGGAACAAAGATGAAGAACAGAACCCCTGCCCTTGAGGAGGTCCTCAGGTGGTCAGGGTAGTAGCAGGACAAACATTTTTGGTGCAAGATGAAGAAGTGAGATGATGGGAGTCAGTTCAGCATCCTGGGGGAGCTGCGAGAAGGGATGAGCACCGCGGAGGGAACCGGGAAGGTTCAGCGGGAGGTGCCACCTGAGTGGAGCACGGAGCACGAGTTGGAGTTGCCGGGTTGGGGAGGGTGGAGGAGGGATGTTCCCGTGGAGGAGTGGCACTGGCTGAATGAACGATTTGGTGATGAATCACCAGCGAGGATGGGAAGAAGAGGGGAGAAGAAGAGCTTCAGGGACTGGGGAGAAGTGACCTGAGGGACGCTGAGGTCCCAGGAGGGAGTGAGGTAGCCAGGGGAGAAAGGAGTGGCTGCTAAGGCAGAAGGAAGTATGCTGATGGTTTGGGACAGACCAACCTCAGTCTGGAAAGAGGGCCCGGGGCACGGAGCCACACCACGCCCCACTGTGGCAGCTGCCTTCCCCGCCTAGCCACAGTTGTCCCTTCCTTCCTACCCACACACAGCAGCCATCCCATTCCCTGTACAGTACCTGGTCCAGAAGCGGGCAAGTGACCTGCTTCTGATCCCTGGGGAGGGAGGGGATATCTGTGGGCAGCGGTGCTGGGAGGCCCCACCTAGGACCTAGGGGCACAGCCCAGGAAGGGGAAAGCCTTTTTCCCCCTTCTCCTTCCCTCCTTTCTTTTGGGAGGCTAGCATGGGAGCATGGTGCCTGGGGCTTGAGCCTGGGAGGTGGCCAGCTCAGAACAAAAAACTCAACATGCTAAGGACAGAGAAGAGGCTGGATGTTTAAAGACATCATTGAGCTGTCACACCAACCCTGAAACCACTGGCCTTGACTTCTTCTTAGGTAAGCAAAGCACATGATGGCAGGCTCAGCCTTTGGTGGCTGGGTTTCCTGTCACTTGCAGCTGAGGTACCCCTGACTGATAGCCCTCACAGTGTACCGAGTTCCGCGGCCCTGGTGTCCCCATGGGCCTGCTGAGCTGTGGAAGCAGAGCTACTCTGGGCTTCACTGGTACTGGGTGGAGACCTGGCCCAGCCCTCCTCCCCACTTCCTCATTCCATCAGCCCTACTCCTTCTGGCTTCTGTGCCCCTTCCAGGAATGTGCTCCTCCCTACCCCTACCCCTAAACTCAAGATCCTAAGCCCAGCTCCAGGTAAGGTCTCTCTGTGGAGCAGGCCCTGGCCCAGCAAAGGGCCTGCTTCCTCACTCACTGGGCCAGCAGCATTTAGCACAGACCACAGCTGTAAGCTCTGGGTAGTGTTGTCGTCAAAATAACTACAGGATCGATTTCCTTGTCTGTCCCTTCCACTAGGCTGTGAGCTCAAGGCTGGAGATTATGGCTCACGAATCGCCAAATTCTCTACACTTGACAGGACTGGGTTGGCGACAAAGCCGCAGTAAACGTTTGCTGAATGACTGAAAGAAGGACGAGGCCATACTCATCAGAACAGCAAACCTTTGTAACACTATATTTTTTTAAAGATTTTACTTATTTATTTTTTTAGAGAGAGGGGAAAGGAGGGAGAAAGAGAGGAAAAAAAACACATGGGAAAGAAATGGATCAGTTGCCTTCTGCATGCCCTCAACTAGAGACCTGGCCTGCAAACCCAGGCATGTGCCCTGGCCGGGGATTGAACTGGTGACCTTTCATTCCATAGGCTGGCACTCAATCCACTGAGCCACACTAGCCAGGGCTAACACTTTAATTTAAATAAAATACTCCCACCCTTTGGTCTCCATTGATCCCTTAGTAGGTGATGTGAATACCAATCTTTCTTCCAATTGGCAGTCCTCTAAGTATTTTTAAAAGTATCATGTCCCTCCTTAATCTGTCTCTTATGCCAATACTCCCAGTTCCTGTGAACACACCACCCTGGACATGTTCTCCAGAACCTTTACCCTTCTGATCAATTGTGTTGGGGCACAGGCCAGCTAGGCCATCCATCTGGAAATGTGGTGTGGGAACTCTACTCGCTTACCTGCCCGTATTGGAATGGTATTTGTATTAATGCACCTGGAACTACATTAGCTATTTATTAACTCTGCACATGGAGCAGACTCCAAGAGTCTCTTGTGAAGATGCTTTCCACTGGCCCATAGCATTTAGCTTTTCTAGTCCCCCTTGCAGCTAGAAGTAGCCCTGTGACCCAGTTTTGGCCACTGAGACATAAGTGGAATTCTCTTGGGCAGCTCCTGCAGAAGGGTTTGCTCCGTTGACAAGAGAGGCGGCTGCAGCTGGTGCCTACACAGGTGCTTCCTGCTACTGAGGACAAGCCCCAGGATGAAACCGATGGGCTAAAGGTGGGTGGGGGGTGAGGAGGAAGAAATATAGAAAGAACCATCATGAATAATTTCATTTGAGATGAACCAGACATTTTCACTCAAAAGGAAATCCAGTGGGTTCCTTTCGGTTCTAAGGGGAAGCGGTGAGGTAGAAACGTTAGGCGTGCGGGACCTAGCCACAGCCCGGTTCCAGTTCGGATCCTCACCTGAGCTCGCGCCAGGGGTGTTGCCAGGAGTGAACGCGCTGGGCCTCACTTCCTCCTCTGTGGAATGGGAATAACTGAAGCACCCAACTTGCAGGGGTGTGTGAGGGGGAAGGAAAGAACACACTTTAATGCTGTGTACCCTGCCTAGCACAAAGAGAGCACCAAAACAATCACTATTGCCTACAAAATGCAGACTCCCCGCCCCGTGCTCCCCAGCCAGCAAACTGTCTCGATGCCTACATTTCAGATGAACGGCTCTTTCCAAACCTAGCATGGAAAGTTCCATCTGTTTCCTAAGCTGCTGAGCAGTCTTTCTTCAAAACCCTGGCTGCCTCTCCCCTGCCATTTTATAACCACAGTCCACAAGAGGAACTCTAAAATACACTACAGAAGGCAACCCACGATTTTAAAGCTGATGTAACTAACCATAGTACCTAACTGAACAGTTTCAGTTAGATGAAGGAGGGTTTTAAAACTTATCTGGGGGAGAAGACACAAGGCTGTGCAAGCAGAGGCTTGAAGTGGCTGGCCAAGGTGCACCTGGCATCCTTTTTCCTCCCCCAACTCGTGGGTGTGAAAGATGTTACTAATCTCTTTCTCTTTAGGGACTGGCTCGTGTGATCATGGCGAGGTGGCAAGTCCAAAATCTGCAAGCAGACCAGCAGGCTGGACACCCAGGGAGCAGATGCGGTGGGGGTCCAAAGGGCGTCTGCGGGCACTATGCCCTCTCCCGGCGAGGCCGGTCTTCTGTTAAGGCTTTCAACTGACTGGCTGTGGCCCACTCCTGCCACACAGGGCAATCTGCTGTAGCTTCTTCTACAGAAGAGACTCTTCTACAAAACGAGACATTTTAGAGTAAATGTCTGACCAGTTACCTGGGTCTCACGGCCCAGACAAGCTGACACACCAAGTCACCCGCCCCAGGGGTGTGCACCAACCAACACAAACAAGTTCCAGTGCAATGGGGACACCTCTGCCCAGCCTCGCCTTCCCCCAGGCTCGGCCTCCCACCGTCTAGCTGGCCCCTCTGTCCCCTCCTCGGGTCGCGCACAGCAGTTTGGCTCCTCATGGCACTTCTCAGTGAACCATCAACTGCCAAGTGTCCCGTGGAGGTTTTGCCACTTGCCTGGGGGACACAGCTGGGGAGGGGTGGAGCTGACATTTGAACTCAGACCTTCTGAGGCAGAAATCCAAGTTTGGACCCTATTCAGGCTGCTGACATCCGAAATGAGCCCATAACGTTAGATGGGCTCGTGGGCAAATTTAAAGACATTTTTAGAGTTATATACGCATTTAATTTAAGGTGGAACAGGAAAAAAATATGAACTAGCTCATCAAAGTAATGATTTCCTAGAAATAATTACAGGACAAGGCCAAGTACAAAAGGTGAGCCAACAAAAGGAAAACACCATAAAAATAAGGGTAAAGGAGGCACAGGGCAGATACAAGCCCCTAAGGAGGTGCCCGGAGGTCAGATGCCAGATGGACACCTCCCGGGTAAGCAGTAAAGAGTTAACTTGTCCTGAATCCCCCTGCTTTTCACGGGGGATGGCCCCAAGCTAATTAGAAGACACTGAGGGTTTTTGTTTCCTTTTTTTCCTCTAAAACCAAAAGAGCGGAAATCCGGGACTTTTCTCTTATTTCTTTGAGCTCAGTGAGGGAACAAAACCTATTCATCAGTTCCATCCATAGGGTCAGTCAAAGGCTCTTAATTCCCAAGTGGGAGTCGGTTCTACCCCACAACCTGAAACCTGACCTGTGAGCGTGGCTGCCACCCAGCCAGTGACCGCTGTTCCCAGTGACGCCAAGCCCAAAACAAAGGCTGCACGGGAGTCAGAGCCCTGGGCTGGCACTTCGGCTCGGCCGCTTAGATCACGCCCCAGCAGTGGTGATCACAGCGGTGCAAAATCACAACGGCTAACAATTACAGACACTCACTAGCTAGCAGGCGCCATGGCAAACACTCCACGACCCAACACGACAACCCCAACTGATACGCTCTATCATTACCCTTACTTTTTAGACAGGTGACTGAAGAACAGAGAGGTTAAGTGATTTGCCCCAGGTAACAAAGCCGGTGCAGGCCAAACCAGCACTCAGACCTCGGACTCAGGAGCTCACCCAAGACGCCTTACTATGGTGTAGCACGTGGCTGGTTGTCACGAAGCCCTTTCTAGGCATCGTTCCCTGTGATCCTCAAGACAGAGACCTGGGCTCTGACCTGGCTCCAGCACTCACAGATGAAGAAACCGGAGCTTTAGGAGGTGAGGGTGCTCCAGGGCAACTGTAGGAAATGGTAGAGAGTCATTCCAACTTGGGGGAGCCCAGGGGTGGAGCACCCTCAAGCATCCCTGACATGGGTGCTCTGGGGCCCCACTTTGAAGACACTGCCCTCCATCATTCTGCTTTTGGCTAGCTGGTCGGACAAGAGGCAAGCGGACTATGAAACTGTGTGCCAAATTTAGTGTTTTTGTAGGGCCCACCAAGCTAAGAATGGTCTTTATATCTTTAAATGGTTGGAGAAAAAAATCCAAAGGATACTATTTCATGATGTGAAGATTACATGAAATTCAAACGTCAGTGCCCATAAATGAGGTTTAAGGGGAACACAGTCACATTCATTCACTGACATACGTGGCTGCTCCTGTGATGTAACAGGGAGTTGAGTAGCTGCAACAGAGGCCATATGGCTTGCAAGACCAGAAGTATTTACTATTTGGCCCTTTACAGAAAAAGTCTGCGGACACCAGTCTAGTCCACCTACCCCACCAGCCAATGCAGGAATCCTCTTTACAGGAATCCCCTCCCCTCTGGCCTCTGCTCTCACACCTCTAGCAGTGGGGAGCCACTACCAAACAAGGAAGCCAGTTTCATCCTTGAAAGGTGGTAGGGACAGTTATCAGTGCTGGTGATGAACTCCTGCTGTAACATCACATTCTACCCTCTGGGCCTCATGGAATCAGTTCTATCATTCCCCCAAAACGGCCCTCAGTTTCTCTCTTTCCTCTAGTACCAACCCTTGCCTGTCCTCACCTGTCCCCTCAGTTGTTCCTCACCGACCCTCTGGGAAATGGAGAGCGGTGGCACTCTGAATTACAGATAAGGGCATGGGGATGCAGAGGGAATGAGACAGTTAGGAACAGAGCTGGTGCTGGGACCCAGGCTTCCTGCCTCCCTGGCTAGCGGCCCCTCAACAACGTTGCTTAGGTGTCAATTTTTTTAATAAAGTTTATTTATTTATTTTTAGAGAGCAGGGAAGGGAGGGATAAAGAGAGGGAGCAAAACATCAGTGTTAGAGAGAAACACCAATGGGTTATCTTCTGTACATGCCCTGACTGGGGACTGAACCCACAACCAAGGCATGTGCCCTGACCAGGAAGAGAATAAGCAAGCTTTTGGTTTGTGGGATGATGCCCAACCTACTAAGCCACACTGGCCAGGGCTTGAGTGTCCAGTTTGGTTTCCAGCTCAACACTCCCAAAATGGCACTCCAGAGGGCCTGAGGTTTTCTCTTTCTGGTGGACGTCCGTGGTCTCTTGTCTATGATTCCATCTGTGGCTCCACAGCTTGGCTTTGGTGGACCCAAGGGCAGCTCTCCCTGAGTTTTCCTCATCTCTCACTCACCCCAGGGCTCAGCCGTAGGCCCTGGTCACATCTAGCAACCCCCACCACAGCTACTGGGGGTTGGTCCCCAGGGCCGCCCATATTTACAGTCTGCTGGTCTGCAGCTTGCTTTCCTGAGTCAGCTGGGTCTCTGGCCCAAAGAGCCTGGGGTGAGCTGATGGCCAGAAATGGAAACTAGATTGGTGAGTTGTCTTCTAACATTTGTCTATAAAATGTGGCCAGTAAGATACGTCCTCATCAGACAATACCGTGAAAGGGTAATGAAATTCTTGGAAGAAGACAGCTGTGTCAAAACTGCCTGGTACTAATTCTCTGGGACGCTTTCAGCCACAGGCTGCTGCCCCTGGGAAGCGCCCCTGCTCACAGGTGAGGGTGAGTGACCTGGAGACGCGCCTCAGCTGGGCAGAACAGTAACTGTGGCTCTCGCTGGGTGGGGCTGATGTAAATTTCACCTAAGCTTGGGTCTGCTGGAGGCAGCGTGGTGAGGGTGCAAGAGAGGTGCAGGGCTCGCAGCCAGAGAAGCCTGCGAGCTTGGGACTCACCAGGGACTCTGACCCTGATGAGCTGTGAGACCCTGGGCCCTAATACCTTCCCTCAGACTTGTGTTGGTGGAAAGGTAAGAGATCGCCATATCTTGTAGGGGCACTGGGAAGAGTCATACCTAAGGAGACTAGTATGGCCCCTGGCACATGATATTTGCTCAGAAACTGTTACTTTCCTTCCCTCCTACTAGGGGCCAGGCCTCATACTAGATATGAGGGTCAGGATAAATAAGGTACAGCCCTTGCTCTCAAGAAGTCTGGCTGTGCCGGGGGGACGCACTTGCACACAACTAACATAATGGGACAGTGCCCTATTCGTGTGATGGTGACAGAAGAGCTACTGTTTCACACACTGGCAATAAGCCAGGCACTCTGCATGAAGTATCTTGCTTTATTCTCAGAACCACCTTGAGGAGCAGATGCTGTTAGAAGCACCATTCCACCAAGAAGGAGGTGGAAGCTCAGAGCCCAAAGGCAGACAGTGAGGGAGCTTGAGGAGCTGGGTGGATCAGAGAGCACAAAAGCAACAGTTGGACCTAAAGGGGTCAGGGCCAGAGAAGAATTCAGGGAGGAGGGGACGATGCCTGGGGCTTTGAAGGAAGCACACAGGAAAGGCTGAGCCGCAGCACCAGAACTCTGTGAATGACACCCCTGATGAATATCATCAGAACTCACTGAACTGGCTCAGGGATGCCATTCTGTGGGGCTCTACTCTCAACAGGGTGGGTCGGCAGGCTTGAGAAGAGATTATTTTACTCCTGCAGTTTACAGAAGCACAGGCAGCTAATACTAGGTCATCAATAATCACAGACATCAGTGGTACCTCTGCTTCTTCATCTAAAAGAAAAAATATGGAATCCTGAGGGTATTAACTCAAAAGGCGGATAGTCTTCATTTACTTTTACTTTTACAGCCTTTTCTGCTTTGGTTCAGATCTCAGTGGCTCTGGAGAGTTCATCTCAGCTTTCCTTATCATTTCACTGGGGGTCCTGGGTGAGTCACACTCTCTAGCTCCCTCTCTCTGGGCCTCAGTCTCCTGTGTAAAATGAAGGTGATGGGCTGGAACAGAGGTTTTCAATTGTGTGGTTTCCAATCCTGTGGGACTAGTTAGAAATACCAATCCTAGGGCTCCCCCTCAGACCTGCGGAGTAGGAAACTCTGGGGGTGGGGCCTGGCCTGAGGTTCTTTATAAGACAAGACCTCCAAGGGCTTTAGATGAGAATCCTGGGTTAGAAGAGCCCCAGGGCAAGGCCCATTCCGGCAGGAACACTTGGTTCCTGCTCTAAGGTATGATTTAGTAGCACTGTCTCAGGATGGGGTATTTCTTGCCTAAGTCAGGCAACCCTTCAGGGTAAGAAGTGAAGCCTTTTTTTGACCATCTAAGGCCTAGAGTCCAGGTGAGTTTTTCTAGAAGGCCTCTGGAATATGTGGCTGGCTTGGACAGATTTTTTTTTCTTGGTCCTCACCTGAGGATAGGTTCATTTATTTTTTTAGAGAGAGGAGAGAAGAAGGAGAGAGGGAGCGAGAAACACCATTCGGTTGCCTCCTGTTTGCTCCCCAACTGCGGATCAAACCCACAGCTTAGCTATGTGCTGACGGGGAATCAAACCCACAACCTTTTGGTGTATGGGATGACACTCCAACCAACTGAGCAAACGTGGCGAGGGCTAGATTTTTTTTTTTAAGTAGTAAGTCTCAAACTTGGCATGTGATGAAAGCAGTCATATCTAGTTGGGGAAATAAAGATGAAAGGAGAGCTGCCTTCTCTTTTGAGCTCCAAAACAATGACTCACTGGGGTGTGTGTGCTGTGTGTGTGTGTGTGTGTGTGGGGGGGGGGTTGGTAGTGGTCCTGAGAAGGCAGGTCCCTCCTCCCTGGTCCAGGAGCTTCCTGGTGTGTAAATCCTACTGCCACACCCCTTTTGGAGAGATTTGATTACAAAACTTCGCAAGAGCCACCAACAGCCACGGTGGCGATTACAACACAGAGCTGGTCTACAGAATTAAGTTAGGTTTGGTTTTCAAGACAGTAAGCATGGAGAGAATGTCTTGTCTAAAAGATCGAAGTTTCCCAGTCTGGACCTCAGGCTAAAAACCATCAAAAAGGTGAAGAGAGAATTTCACCGAATGGCCTGCGGTTTCCTCATGCAAGGACGCACAGCCAAGCTATTCCTGGATCAGTGTTAGCTGTTTGGGCCCTGGCCCGCGGTCCTCCCGCGGTGCGCGCAGGAGTAAGGACCCGTGGGTCCCAGCTATTTCTAGGGATTCCCAAGCCTTACTTGCGGCATCTCAGTAACAATAAATATTACCTCTTAATTTATATAGCATTGGCAACATGCCAGGCACTGTTCTAAATACTTTACATTTATTAACGAGTTGAATCTACACAACAACCCCATGGAGATTGGGACCATTATTATTCCCTAATTATAGGTGAGGAAATCCAGGCACAAAGAGGTAACGTCACAGAACTTGTACGCCTCCTGTCAACAGGGCGCAGGAGAGTCAGCAGACCTGGGCTCTGAGTAAGCCTGTGTCTGGGGCCAAAGTGCTCAGCTGTTCCATCTACTGAGGAATGAGGGAGGCATGATCGGGTGGTTTTTAAGATTATGTCCAGCTCAGACCGTCCGCGACTCTGTGCGTTGAGCTGATGCTGGTGGGTGAGGGCTGCCAGTGAAGGTACGGCCTCAGACCTTGGTCGCAGAGACTGGCCGCCTCGTAGTGCGGGTTCCCAGTGTCTCGCCCGGGCCCGGGGGAGGCGGGGCTGCCAAGCACTGCGCTCCACCCATCAAGTCGCCGCTTAGACGCTAAGCCCAAGTCTCCGGTCCTGGGAGAATAGACTTCTAGCCCTTCTCAGGTAACCATGTCACGACAGCCCAGCGAGTCAGGAGAGGGCAAGAGCCTAGGCGGCGCGACCCGAGTTGAGGAGGGGACGACGAAAACAGTCGAGCAACCTGGTGACTGCACAACCACGTAGTCCCTTTAACCCTCTAAACTTTCTCCCAGGATTCACGACCCCAGCAGCCGCACACTGGCTGAAAACCGGGTGTACCCGCCCCCTCTCTTTATCTATTGGTTGCCGTAAGCATCCATCACAAGCCGAGGCTTCGTAATGAATCACTGGTTTTGTCAATCAAGAGGGGCGGGAAAATGGGCGGGGCTAGACCCTGGAGAGACGCGCCAGCCTCGTTCCCCCTCCCTTCTTTCCCTCAGATGCGCGGCTGGGGACCTCCGGCGCCCAGACAGGCTTAACGCTGGGCGCGGAGCCCTGCGGCATGGCTGGGCGAGGTTCCGGGGACTCACCTATGCGCTGTCCCACTGGAGAGCTGAAAGGGTTCCCCAGGAGAAAGTCCATCGCTGCGGCTGCCACTGCCATCAACCCGTGGTATCAGCTGACAGCAACCGCCAGCAGCGCCGACCCGTCACGTGACGTGTCGGAAGGTCCGCGAGGAGGTGCCGATGGGGGCGGAGCTGAGGGAGTCTGGAACTTGACCACAGGCCCCGCCTCTGACGTGGTTGCTAACTCACCCTCGGCGGACGTCACACACTACCTAGGGCGGTAGGGAGCCTGGGGGCGGAGACCTCCTTAAGCCACGCCCTCGATTTTTTTAAAGTTTAGGGGCGTGGCCTGACGATCTTGTAACACACCTGGAAAATCGGGTCTCAGACCAGATGAGTTGGGTAAGGTTACAGAGCAAGCTGAGTACAACTCTCGCTTTTAAATGTCTTAGCCCTTGGGACCTCACTGTGAGTACACACCCACCCCGGGGTAGACATCCTCTCTGGCCTGTTGTTGCCCTGCTCTGATAATCAAGGACTCTTCCTATAGGAGGTCGCTGTCTCCCAGCTGCAACCCGAGTCCTGGTTGCAGCCCAGATTCACTTATCTCAAATAGGAGCCAGGTGCCAGGAGTCTGAGCTCGCTTGACAGAAGGCCAGCTCGATGAGTTGCAGTTTGGGACGGGTTAGAGCTCAGGGTAGCAGAAAGCACACCGATGTCGCGAGCGGTGCCAGTAATTTACTGTTGTTTCAAACAGCTTCCCATTTTCTCCGCATGCTGGAGTTAGATCAAGGGCTCTCAACTTTTTTTTAGGTCTCAGGCTCTTTTGTGAATTTGAAGCCAGCCTTTCTGCAAAGGCAGAGATACAGCTTAACTTTAGGGAGTTTCTGGGGTCCCTGAAGTACAGCTGTTGACCCCAGGTTAAGACTTAAGGCTCTCAAAGGCCTTCCCCAACTTTGTAATTCTATCTTCGTCAACCTTTCTCTTTGGGCCTACACTAGATAACTCATCTGTTGGTTATGTTTTTTTCCTACTAAAGCTTCCAGAGGATACAATAACCACTGCTTTAGTAGTTTGGGGCTTTAGTATTTATTGATTATGTTGTTTGTGATCCTTAAATTTCAAAGGCTAGTAGTAAATAGACTGCACAAATTTATGATGGAAAATAACCTAATTATAACTTAATCACTTCCGTGTGTTAACCTGTTTCAGACATCAGCCTGTTTAAGGGCTGACGTCTTTATGGTCCAGTATAAAAGTTTTATGGATCATGTGCTGCTATGCTTTGGAAGTGTCTTTAATAATGCACCTAAGACTTGTTAATAAATGCCCTTCCCCCCACTAGTCTAGATGCTCCTTGGGGACTGGGATACTAAGTCTAATTTGCTCCCCACTGTTGTCCAGCACAGTAACCAGCATGAACATTTAAATCATTTTCAATAATGCTATGTGGACTATAAGGGGAGGATGTATATTTAAAATGAACTTCATGTCAGACACCATCCATATTCTTCTTCATTTAAGAATACTACTTGGTTGTATGGAGTTTAGTTAGCATGAACTTCCTTTGGATTCTTCCATTAGTTGGTGTGGGGTGATTTATCAGAAGTTCTTGCCTTCCTACATCACTCTGGTTTAAAGTGATTATGGGCAGAATATCTTGGCTTTACTGTCAAGAATAAAACAACCATAAGGTTTACCCTTCACAGGAAAAAAGCAGAAAGAACTCATCCCCCCACACTGCCAAACAGGGAGTATAATCATATCAAACTATGTAAACAGAAGACTACATAGCTTTTCTTTTAACAATGATTTTATTTATTTTTTAGAGAGAGGCAGAGAAACACTGATCGGTTGCCTCTTGCACGTGCCCCAACTGGGGAATGGGCCGCAACCAGGCCTGTGCCCTGACCAGGAATCGAACTGGCGACATTTTGCCTTGCTGGATGACGCCCAACCTACTGAGCCACACTAGTCAGGGCTACAAAGCTTTTCAGTTAGATATGGAAATGTGTGAATTTTGTCAACACAATAGGAAAGTAAATGGCAAATATTGAAAGTCTTTTAATTTTTTAAGTGTTTTAGCAATATTAATATCAAATGCCTTTCTGAAGGTAAAAATGTTTATACAAAACATTGTGTAAGTGTAATATAATCTATTGGATTATATTAAAGGATGTGATATAATCTATTACATCCTTTAAGTACTGTTAGGTAAAAATTAAGATTCTTTGCCTCTGAAGTTTAAAGACAATAACATGTACAAGTGAAGCCTGTATCATAAAATCCAGCTAGAAAAGGACATTTGAACAATGAAAAGTTCTCAGTTCTCCTACAATCACATTTGCTCAATACTATAGGTAATACTGTAAAATTCTGATGAGTGATATACATAATTTAACTCTGAAAGTGGCTTTGGGGTTGTCTGTCCCAGTGTGCTTGTCCTGGCTTTGCAATTTACTAGCAGTATAACCTTAAGAAAAGTCATTTTCTGCATCTGTCTTCTCATTTGTAAAGGGGAATAACACTCATAAAGCTTTGGGGAGGATTAATTGATAAAATATGCAAATTACTCTCTATAATAGTCATTCAGCAGTATGATGGTTTCTTTTTTGCTGCCTCTCCATAAGAAATTAGAGCCTTTCAATTATATTACTTCACTACTTATGATTATTAACAACTTGTGTTTGCATTAAAATTTTTACACCTTGAAAGGTCAAATCCCCATACATTAAATGTTCACAGTATTATTAAACATTCATGTCAGCGTGGCTGGCTGCTGGCTTTGAGACAGGGAAGTGACATTAACACTACTTTACAGATGGGACTTTGGACACCTATAAAGGTTAAGTGACTTACCCAACAGGACCACGTCAGGACAGCACTGAAACAGTGTGAAATAAATTGGGTTTCAGCATATGAAGCAGATGTGGACCTTACACAAGACTGGTATTTTCTTGAGTTAGGAGAACACAGTAATGTTCATACAATTTTATTTGCTAATGAACATAGCCGCACTTATCAGAGTCACTTGGTTTGTTATTTGCCAAAGAGAGAACAGGAGAGACTCCACAATATCAAAGTGAATAGAAACAGAGCAAGATGTATGTTAGGAAAATGGCTAAGATCAGAAACCTGACCGCTATTCCAGATGCATTTTTTTTCTTTTTAAGAAAATTATGGTAGCATTCAGTGTGGAAAACGGGTTTTATACTTTCAGAGCAACTTTGGTTGGCAGCAGGGAAAAGATAGCTGAGACTGGACTATAAATATTAAAAATGTGATTTTTTTAATAATATAAGTACAAAACTTTATTTCTTTATACAATTGTAATGGAATTTGGATCAAACCACTAGGATTTATTAAAAAAAAATAAAACAATGATATAAAAATTGCAAGAAGGTCTGAATCCAAAGTTTTTCCTCTAATAGTACCAAATACCACAAGGTACAGATTATTATACAAATGTGTACAAATTTTAAATACAAATACAATAGGATTGGACTTGAAAGGAAAACAAAGAGAAAGCAGGTCCTCAGCAGGATCTCCTGAATGACAATGGTAGGACTGACTTCTGTTGGCGCTGATCCTGCCTTTAGGCCCTCCTGAGACCCCATGTCAAACAGGGAACTCCCATGCGTGCAGATGAGACACGGCACAGGTTGTCACACACGAAATGAAAACAAGATTTCTGTTCTTGATTTTGGTACCCAAACATTCCTGTTTCTTTCTGTTTCCCCAATTAAATCTCAAAACTGCTCAACTCAAAACTGAGCTGAGAAAGGCAGGCAGCAGCCAGAACACCTTTAAGAAACAAAGCCCTGTGACAGCACTGGAGGGGAAAAGGAAGGAGTTACACAGGACAAGGCTGCTCCCTTCTCAAACCCCTGCTCTGCCTCTGCAGAGCTCCATCTAGCTGGGGAAGAAAGAACAGTCAGTCCCCTCCAAGCTGGTGTCTGGCAGGGAGTCTCACACGTTTAACGCCAGCCCTTCTGAAGGGCTCAACTGTCTTCTTTGGAACTAGGAAGCAAAAGTCTGGTTCTTTGGAAATAAGGGCAGCTGGGAATGGAAACATTCCTTTTTATTTTACTTTCTTGACATTATTCAATTATAAAGAATTAGTATCCTGACATAATAATGATTCCTTTCTGAGGCACAATACCTTAAAATGCAGATGATTTGGAGTTGTCAGAGGAGGTCAGGGGAAGGAAGGGAGGAAAAAATAACACATCTGTATCTTCCACATGCTGTTGCTGGTGGAGGCTTTCGTTATTAAATTATATATACAGAAATTTACAGGATAAATTAAAATCTAAGAGATTTTAAAGAGTTAAATACACATAATTAAAACGCACATTCACACGCGCACATAAATAAACCTACATGAGAATCAACTACTTTTTTTGCAATTCACTTATGTGTGGAATGCAGAACATGGTGTTATCTGCCCACCAGGGGAGCCAATAAGATGAACCCAAGTATCCTGCTGGGCGAAGTTCATCTTCCACAGCCACTGAGCAACTAAGCAGAACCTGTGAGGAGTTGGTGGCTAAGCGAACGCTGCCAATGGAAGATCCCAGCTCTTTGTTCTGCAGGCCAAAGCCTCGGAACCAGCTCACAACATAGGAGCTGACCGCATCGACAGCTTTACGCTCTTCAAGGTGTTTACGCTGTCAGGGCTCGCAGAGCGCCTCAGCCCCTACTGAGGCTGCCAATGATCGCAATACATCTTGAGACATGGACTGTAGAGCGGGGAGTGGGATGAACCCCCCACTAGGTTCACCTAAGCCATTGCAATAACTCTAAGATGGGAATGACTGTATCACCTCCCACCCAAGACACTTCAAGCTGAAAGGTTTTGTACTTTCAGTCAACTGGCATCTTCCCATAATCTTAACTACTACATCTCATCAGACTGTGAGACAGGTAAGGCAAATGGTCGGTGATGGGTCTGGAGGTACAACTGAGCTCGGGAAGAAAATCACATTTGAGCTGTCCATAAAGAGATGCACTTGGCATCCAGAACATGCCCCCAGCCCCCAAGTTACATTGATTTTTAAGGCAGATTTATCCACCACAGGAGAAAAAAGAATCCTAAGCCCATATTCATGCCAAGGCTTCCTCTTGGCTAAACCTTTGCCATTTCATAAGATTACTAAAAACAAAGTAGTTACAGTCCTATGTATATATTGTACAAGATATATATATGTGTATATGTATATAAAAATTTAAAACCTACACCCAGTGGCCGGCAAAGAGATCTGGAACAGTCCCATACACACACCAGCAATGGGGCAGGACAAGGTTCCTGTCCCAGGATTCTCTGCTGTCACAGTCCAGGCATGATGTAAGCAATGTTGTCTAGTGTGTTTGACTGCAAAACAAGGGGAAAAGGTTCAGTGGAAGAGTCCTAGACCTGAGCTCCCTGACACATGCTTTTCTGTTCAGGAGAGAGATGAGAGAGAAAAGCCAGAGTGTGAGAACGCGGGGAGAATGACGATGGCATCCTGTTGTCTGTTATGCTAGTTTTTCTGCTCACTTCGCCCACTGATCCCAGTAAAAAAGAGACAGAAGGCTCTCGCACTTTCTTTACATGTAGAAGAACAAACAGGAAACACAGGCGTTGCGGTACCTCAGGGGCTAGAACGCTTCTCTCCACTGGACTGTTTAGGGGATGGCATGCTTTCTAGCTTCCTTGGAAGCATGGCATGCACTCAGCAGTAGAGCATCACGTCCTGGGCCGAACCATGAACGGAGACTGTATACTGGATGCCAGGGAGCCTTATGGGCTTGTGCCTGACAAACTCTTTAAGACAGGGTCTCTCTGGCTCCCAAGAGCTCTGGCCCCCCAAGTCCAAGGAAAACAAGGAAAACTCACCAAGACCTGTTTGGGGCAGCCATTCAGTTCAGGTAGTTGTGTGGTCAGACACGCCAAGGGGCCAAGCGCACAGATAATGGAATCCAGAAGCACTGACAAACTGCCGGACACAGCCACCATGCCCTGAAAGGGAGAGCATTAGAGGGGGTCGGTCGTAACCGGAACCACACGCCTGACGTGCCCTCCGTGAGGTGGCTGACTTCCTTACATTCTCAGTCTGAGGCAGTTCTAGGAAACTTGCAGCAGAAATGGAAGGTATCAGCTTTGATAACTCAGTAAGTTGTTTAAAAAGAAAACTTTTACATCAGTCCCAGGTTTCTGTTCTACATGTCTTACCCATCTTACCCTCTACGTGATCTTGGGTTAGTCGTGAATAGTAGAACAACACCTGTACTGAGGAACAGTAAAAAATGCCTTGCCCACTCTGGAGAGTTGCAGGGAAGATTTGTGGAGATCAGGTATGCAAAAGTTATTTCTCTTATGAAGGTCTCAAATATAGCTCAAATGCAACAACTGTGAGAATGCTACAGCCCCAAACATTAACATTTAATGTAAACATGCACATACTTCTCCATGTATGTGGCTAGAAGTGATACCATGCACTGATGACATCACTTCTCTGGGTTGATCTGTTCATTCTTAAAAAGGAGAAAATGTGGTTCCTTTCAGATTTTAATTCACACTGTCTGTATGTCTGTGATTCAGAGAGGTAAAAAACAAGACTGCTCGTGCAAATGCCGCCGCCCAGCTCTTGTCCACTCTGCTCTGCTGAGAAGGGCTGTGAGCCCCCATCACCTTGGGAGGCCGCAGAGCAGAGTCCCTAGAGACTGAGCTCCAGGTCAGGACTGCTGGGGCCGGGAAATGGCTCGTCTGCTACTGGTTCTGTGCTGGGGCGAGCTGCTCACTCTGCTGTGCCTGCTGACTAGACCTCTCATGGCGTCTGTAGCCCAGGTGGGATGAAGTGAGACAATAGATAGAAAGTACTTGTGCCTGGAACATGGTACATGCTCAAAAGCATCAGTAATTTTCATTATTAACCAACATCTTCATCTCCAGAATGGCACTTCTGGCTGCCTGCTGGGTCTCCCATTTTGGGTATTTCTCAGTCTTGACATGCTGTAATGCAAACTACCCCTCCTTTCTACTGCAGGCACCACCACTCCTACCCCCACCTAGTCTCAAGGCCTTGCTCTCACCCCTTGTCCAGTGCCTCCTTCCTCCCACTGCTGGGGGTGGCACTATGGGGAGGGGTTGAGAGCAGGGACCTTGAGCCACAAATTCAGGCCTCTGTTTCAGTTCCTAGAGGCTGAACTTCAGATCTAGTTCATTAAACCTCTTTAAGTCTCTGCTTCTTCTTTTTTCTTCTGTGAAGTAGGAGGATCAAAGACTCTGCCTCACAAGGCTGCAGTGTGAATTAAATGAAAGGATCCATATGAAGCACTCTGAAGCAAAGCTGGCAGAGTAACCACTTGAAGAAGATGAGCTATTAGTAATATTACTCTGTTACCTTTGCCTTACAGTTAATCACAGCCAGTATTTTATGTCTGACTCTCCTGACGGACAATAAGCAACTTGAGGGCAGGAACCACGTCCTGTTCCTTTTCATAGCCTCGCAGTAACTGCTGGTGTTTCACATACAGTAAGCTCTCAAAAAACACTTACTGGATTAATTCAAATCTTCGTTGTATCTAGACAAGACTATGGCTACAACTTCTCCCCAATTCTGGTCTCTTTACACTCAGTCTGAACAGAAGCTAATCTCAGAGAAAACCAAACAAAAGCTCTGATCACACCCCACCCCATCAACACCCCCGCAGTCTCTGAGCCGCAAAGTGCAGACACCCCACGACGCCCGGGAAGACCCTCTGTAGTTCGGGCTGTAGCCTTGCTCTTCAGCCTTCCTGCACCTTACGCACTGGATGGCCCAGCTTTTCATCATTTTAGCAGTAAAACCCATTTTCAAATAAAACCTTATGCGGACCCCAATACATAAAAGAGCTACAAGATCTGGTTACAGGGGGAGTGGGGTCCTTCTCGGACCTCCTTCAACCCATTTTGCAGAAGGCCCCAAGGCTGAACAGCAGATGTGCACGGTTCCCTGGGTTTGCAAGACCTCTCGCTAACACCTCCACGGGACAAACTCCTGCTCACTTGCCCTTCCAGCCCCTGGCGGAAGAGCGCCTCCCAGCACATAGCCTCTCCGACCCCCTAACTCACGCTGTCCTCCATCACTGCGCTGCTTCAGCTGGCACAGACCAGAGTGAGGACAGGTCAGTGGTGAGGCACTGTCACCGGGCTCTGTGTGAGCCCTGTCACCAGTCGGGCTCTGTCACCAGTCGCTGTGTCACATTTCATTAGGTTCAGGCATTCGATTTTTAAGTGAGCAAACTAAAACCGGTGTTCCACAAGCGCAGTATGTGACTGCAGATGGCATACAGGTGAACATGAATTATTTTGAAAGATATCCATTTTGATGAACATTAGGAAGAAAACAGAATATCACACTCATGATATTTAAGATATCATTGTGAAAGCATGGACAGATTTATTTTCATAAACATATAAAGTAAATAATAGTATAAGTGGTACAAGAAAATTGCAAAATTGTGAGGATACATGCAAATGCTAAAGCTTTGGAAAAAGTGGAGCAGAGGAGAAAGGGGGAATGACTGCTAATGCGTGTGGGGTTTTGGGGAAAATGAAGATGTTCTGGAATTAGTAGAAATGGGTCCACAATTCGGTGAACATACTAAAACCCACTACACACCCTACGTTTAAAATAACTGAATTTTATGGTATGTGAGTTACGCCTTAATAAGACTTGCATAAACAAAGAAGACTAGAGATTCTGCAAAATCCTCTTTTTTGGTTACCTTGTATAAGGAACTCATAACAACTGCTCAAAGAAGCTTCTTTTAATTTGCTGGCTCTGCATCTGTCCCCCTTTGTAACCAGACTGTGCATTTCCTGATAACAGCAAATAACAAGGAAGCTGCTCAGATTTTCTACTGCCTCCAGGTTTTGGAATAATGCCTGGTACTCAATAAATACTTGCTAAACTAAATGGAACTATGATGAAAAATCTGGAATATGGATGGTGCATAAAACAAATCATTTTAAATTCTAACATTTTAGGAAACATAAGAATATATAAATATGAAAAGTGACTAAGATTTCAGAATATTTTATTCTGGAAATACCTGTATCCATGTAAACATCAGCCTACATGCAAGTACTCTAGTTGTTTTGATGTATCTATACTAGAAGAGACTATTGTTATAACTGCTCAATTTTTGAAACTAGCCAAAGAACTTAGATACAACTTCATCTCTTGTGGCCACTGGCATTTCATTTGTTGACTAATAATTCAATTTCCACAGAGAAGCAAATGAATGCTTCTATATTCCTATGCTGATTTTCAGCTTAAAATGGCTTTGGTAGTTTAGACTGATTTCTTTGCAGAAATGTACTATTAGAATCCAGCGGAAAACTGAAATACTACACTACTGAGTTAGCCAAGGGGGCAATACAATTACAAATGGAATATGGTAATAGAAATGGAACATGACAGCTTGGCAGGTTAAGTGACTTTGAAGCTTAAAAGGACAAAGATCACCCCAGGGCACACTACACTGTGTAATTCAAGTACAGAGCAGAGTAATGAAGAGCTTGAGAACCTCAATTTCCCTATTTGCTACCAATTTGCAAAAAAGCAGAGGAACTCTTAATCCTCTATACATTCTAATTTGTCTGCTCAAAATCTGGCTGGAAATGTGCAGAAAACCCCAAAATGTCTTAGAAGTACAAGTGATCAAAACGTCCATGGGATTTGTACTCAGTTTTTCCATTGCATTAAAAAAAAAAGTTACAGGGTTATATGTCAAGTGTATCTTAATAAAGCTGGGGAAAATATTATAGGGTATTCTAATTTCTTTTTGTGCTGTTGTTTCAATAGGATGGCATTAGTGTAAACTTCGATTTCCACTCTCTAGATGTTTCTATTACTATGTATCTTCCTTATCACCGCATCTAGAACACCTGGCGTTACCTAGCACCGAGGCGCTGCTGAATGCATACGTGTGGGATGAGTGAGTGGATTCACAGTCTACCGGACTCCGGAGTCATGTTGCTGACAGTAGTGCTCACCTCTGTTTCCTGCAGGCGGTGTCCGATGAGGCTGAGGGACTCTCCGAGCAGCTGTAGATGAGCAGCAACATCAATGGGCTCTGTCTCAGGGGCTTTGGCTGGCGAGGCTGGTAATAGCATGGTGGTGGGTGGGGACTTCTTTTGGGGTGACAGTACTCCTGCAGAGGAAGCTGAGAAAAGAGATCAAATTTGCTATGGCCTTGAACACCATGAAAATATCCTTCCTGATTTTTTCCATTTATGAGCTATGCCAGGCATTAGCAAAACTATGGACTACGGGACAAATCTAGCCCATGACCTGTTTTTGCATGACCTGTGAGGTAAGGATAATTTTACATTTTGAAATCGTTGCAGAAAAAACAAAGAATATGTGGCAGAATATGCACATGGGCCTGCAAAGCCTCAAATATCTACTCTCTGGCCCTTTAATGAAAAAAAAAAAAAAAAAAATCTTCACCCAAGGACATGTTTACTGATTTTAGAGAAAGGGGGAGGGGATGGAGAGAGACAGAGGGAGAGAAACATCGATTAGTTGCCTCTCACAGGAGCCCTGATGGGGGACCTGACCTGCAACCCAGGCGTGTGCCTTGACTGGGGATCCCACCAGTAATCTCTTGGTTTATGGGATGACACTCCAACCAACAGAGCCCCACCAGCCAGGGTCTCTAACGAAAAAGTTTGCTGACTTCTGATTTATATTTTCTAAATGCCTTTTTCAACCTATAATGTTCAGTAGTAATACCTGGGTATCAAGATCTGCTGCTAATATAGGCTGCTCTCCCAATGTCACAGTTAGGAAGCAAAACTTACAGTGCTCCAGGGAAGGGAAAAGCAGGGGAGGGAGAAGGCCACTACCTTTTACTTTCATGGAACCTTCCGAGCTGGATGCTTTTCTTTTCACAGTTGTAGCTTCTGCTTTGTTCTGTTTGTGTTGCAGATACTGAGCTTTTTGCTTCCAAATCTGCAATCAGATCAGAGCAAAATAAAATAAATTAAAAAGGAAAAAATAGTGAAAGGGAAAGAAAGCAGTCATGGAGTAGAATGAAGAAAAAGAAAGGGAACAGTACTGGGGGCAGACAGAGGCTAATGCTGACTTTCGAGCTGAGGGTCACTGAGCAGGCTTCAGACAGGAGCTGCAGTCAGACCTCAGCAGGGGCTACACACATTCATCCCTGCTAATGTCAGAGCTCAGCAGTGACTTTTAGATCTCTCTAAGGCTGAAATGTAAAATCCTGGGATAAATGTCTGGTTCAGAGTAATGTCCATGTGGTCTGAATATTTTTTCTAACCTCCTGGCTGGTGATACCAATAGCAGGGGAACATTGACATGAGAAACAGAAACTAAGGTTAAACTACCTGGGTGAAAAATATTTTAGGTGCTTTACCCAGATGAGCTATGCCTTAAAGCAAAATGGTAATTCTAATTTCTATGCCACCTTTGTACCATCCGACTGGAAAGCGACTATGATTCAGACAGCACTATCAGCCGTGGTCTTGCCAGCTTCTTTAGCACAGGGCACACAAGTTGGGAGTGGTTGATGAGGATGCTGCCCCAGAACCTGGTTACCTAGTAAACACAGTCCTGTGTTTTTATTATTTGCAGTGACTATTAAGTGAATGGCCTTCCTCACTTCTAAGACCATGGCTGACTTGTAGGTGTTTGTAGTAAAGGGACTTTTTCTTTCATCATTTCAATCACTAACCACATTAGATCATCTTTTGGCTCAAATGTAAAGCTGCTGCAAAATAAATTAGAAGAGGTTAGAAAAGATAGCGTTCCTTCAGCTAGATCCTTAGCTAGAGTCAACTGGCATCAACTCCTGTTGATGCCTTCTACTAAACCATCTCCCACTGATTTGTTCCCCCCACCCCGCCCACTATTTCAGTACTCTTTGGCTGGGCAGGCTATAGGAGAACTGCATTTCAGAAGGCATAAAGCAATAAAAAAATGTGTTCGTAAGAAAGTGTACTTACCAGTTTGTCTTTTTCTGGCAACTGCTTCCATACTTCAGCCAGTTTCTTACTAAGTTCCCCAAAATCTGACATAAAAGAGTAAAAAACTCAATAAAATAAAGGTTTAACTAGAAAAAAAAAACAAACCCAAAACCAGAAGATTAGTGAGAGCAAATACTGGAAAAAGGTTTCGAAAATCAGACTGTAACAGCACAAGACTCTTTCAGAAAACCAGCCCAAACCCCACCAGCTTTCTGGGTTCTCTTCCATAGGGAAGGGGTCGTTTGGGTGGTTGCGTGGGAAGCTCAAGTCCTCACGCATCTTACTCTCTAGAAATTTATTCATTAAGTATCTTTCTGGTGTCTTTTAATTTGATGCCACAATACAGGGCTTATCAACTTAGGTTAGAGAAAATATGTGATGTAGAATTTGATAAAGGGCAGTAGATTTCTGCTGAATTTCTGAGAGCTCTGTACCAAGAAGATCTCCATGGAGCGGCTGAGAAGCAGTCCCCAGGTGTGTGTGCTGCCCTCCCACTTGCGCCACAGGGTCAGGCTTTACACAGCATGTTGTGTTTTTTAACCCCCAACTTCCAGTGTTGTTTATTTTCCCTAGAATCTAGATACAATTAACTGTAGCAAGACAGTGTTTAATAGGATGTAAGCCTCATTTTAAGTTCTTGAACTATCTCAGCATTTGTAAATGTGAATTCACGTGTCAGTAAAAATGGAAACTAAAATTTCACATAACAAATTTACTCAATATTGATGTTAACTATAAAATTTTTATTTGAGACATGTGGACTTATACAGCATGTCTTTATCTTTTACGGTCCTTCACATGCACCTCACAAGACCCTGATGAGAGGCTTGGGAAGCTATCCTACATCTCAGGCAAACGAGGTCGTCAGAGGCTCCGGGCCTCATCCTGGGTCCGTGCCGCAGCATCCTTCTCACCTCGCCGACTTCTGACAGAGACGCGTGTGAACAGTAAAGTCATCTCATCACAGCACACCCAGGGCACTTTAGGGAACGGGTCAACTGCAGAACCTTAGGAATAACTGCATATTTATGTCCTGGGCTTCATACCATTTAATTGTACTCAGTTTTCCATTTTTTCAATTTAAGAGATGAAAATAAAAAGCTTATCTCTTTTATGGTTGGGATAAACTAAGACAAAATCTAACTGCACCACTTCAGAGGCATGAGAGGAAGAAGAAACACTGAAGATGAGAAATGTGCTTACCTATGCCGGGGTGGTCAGCCACAATGGTCACTCGGTACTCTTTACAGAACACCTGGTAGGCCGACATGTTCTTCTTTTTTGGCTAGCGCCGCATAAGAACAGAAGAGGGCAAGGCTTGATTAGAACACAAATGGACCAACCCTGAATCTACCTACAGTTACAAAACAGGAAAGAGATATACCTTTTCATCAAGGAGAACATTCTACACTACTCACCAGCTTCCCCACCAGGGTCATTAAATTAGTCCGTGTTACTCATCACTCAGAGTGACTATCAGTTTGACTTTAGAAGGCAACAAACACACGCTGACGTATTTGCAGACGCTCCAGACTGTTGCAGCCATGCAACAGTGACGTGCAAAGCCCCCATTCTCCCTACATACAATCCCGTGTTATGTATTCCCTCAGCACCAAGTGCTAGCAAACTCTTTAGCTCTCCTGGGATGTCGCTTTTCTTATCTGTGAAATAGCAACCACACAATTTCTCTTTAAACTTAGAAAGCCAGGAGCCAAATCTGTTCTTTTGGTTCCTCTGTATTTGATTTCTAATCTTATAATTTTTCCGATCCTGCCTTCACTGTCACTTGTAATTTGTCATTATTTGACTGCTCACATTCTTACAGTCCAAGTTGAGGAAAATAAACAAATTTCTTTGGTAGTCAATATCAGATGAATTTCTTTTGCTTCAACAAACTGTTTTGTACCACTTGAAGCATGTTTGTTCTTTGTCGTATTATGAAAATTCCAAGAGCAAAGCATGATTTTTGAGAAACAGCCAGTTCAATGATGGATATTTAAAATAAAAGATTATATTATATATTATTATGCATTCCATTTTACAACTATCCATAGACCGAGGGGAAAAAGTTAAGTTTTCCTACTGGAAAAGATTTATTAGATAGCATCTGTCCAGACTGTTCATTCGAGGACGAGAAAAAGGAAACTCAGAATAACAGTGACTTGGATCCTACAACTAAGCTAAGTGATAAAAGCAGAATGACTACAACCTAGGTAGCCTGGGCTATGCATTACAGGCCAAAGAAAGAAAATATGTTGCTCCCTTACAGAAGTTACTGCTTAAAAAAGGAAAGATCACCCCTTTGCAATTTTTATCTAATAAACTGAGCTGTGCTCAGCACGGCTTTCCTTTAAAAGCTCATCTAGAGGCACCCGGATGTGATGGTTAGTCCTCCATCTCCCCAAAGACAGTCCTTTCTGGTCCTGCCGTTCTCATGATACGAATGCCTGGTGCTTTCAAAGTTGCTGGAACTTCTGTTGGCCTTAAGTGTCAGACTTTACAACCAACAAACACCGCAGTCCTGTCTCTTGACTTCAGAGTTGCATATTGTTTTGTTTTGTTTTTTCAAAGATTTTATTTATTTTTACAGAGGGGAAAGGAGGTAGAAAGAGAGGGAGAGAAACATCAGTGTGTGCTTGCCTCTCATGCACCCCCCTCACTGGGGACCTGGCCCACAACCCAGGCATGTGCCCCAACCAGGAATCAAACTGGTGACCCTTTGATTCATAGGCTGGTGCTCAATCCACCGAGTCACCCAGCCAGGGCTGCACATTGTTTTAAACCAAGCCTGAGTGCACACTTTTTTCACCTTAGTTCTTAATATTGTTTTCATAAAAGAACTGCCCTCAAAGGCCAAAGACTAGCAGAGACTGATGATGATAAAAAAGCTGTGTGACAGTGCTGAGTTTGATTTTTTAAAACTTTTTAAAAAGGAATTGATTTTTTAAAACTTTTTAAAAATTGTTGTTGTCTCTTTTATTTTTTACTGTTGTTGTCTCCAAATGCAATTGTCTCCATTTTCCCCCCACCACAGGAATTCTGATTTTTGATGGGTGACAAATAGGGGGGTTGCAGGACAGGTGAAAAGGGGGAAGGGATTCAGAAATACAAACTGCTGGCTACAGAAATGGGCTGTAAAGCACAGGGTAAGCAGCACAGCGACACTGTGTGTGCCAGGTGGGTCACAGACTTATGGGGGGGACACTGTGTAAGTTACATAACTGTCTAACCACTGTGCTGGACACCTGAAACTAATATAATATTGTACATCAACTGCAATTTAAAAATTAAAAAGAAAATATGAAACCATTTTGAGAAATGGAAACGTTCCTGACAACTTTCAAAGTAGGTGCTTTGACCACAGCAGCACTTCTTTGGATACAAAAATTGTGGCATGTTTGTTACAAATTCAGCTTCAAAATTTTTAAACTAATCTTTTAAAACAGCTTATCCATAGGTCTGACAGTTACTGGAGTGTATGATGAAAGAACAGTTTGTGGAAATCTATACATAGCCAAATCTTTCTCAATTTTAGAATCAAGCCCTGGCTGGTGGGCTCAGTGGACCGAGTGCTGGCCTGTGAACCAAAGGATCACTGGTTCGATTCCCAGTCAGGGCACATGCCTGGGTTGTAGGCCAGGTCCCCAGTAAGGGGCACTCAAGGGGCAACCACACATTGATGTTTCTCTCCCTCTCTTTCTCCCCGCCACCCCCTCTCTAAAAAAATAAAATAAATAAAATATTTAAAAAATTTAGAATCAATCTCATTACTAAATATTGAGAATAGAAATAGTATGTGCTTAAGAGAGTTCATACCTCATTTGGTCATATTATTAAACTTGCAAAGAGTTTTAATAATGTTTTCTCAAATGCAATATAATATTGTAAAAGATTTATTGCTCCCTATTCCACAAAGCTCTCTATAGCTGTAACATAAAATTAAAACTTGACAAAATCACAACTCCTGATCTCATATACAGGGTCCAGCAGAAGTAAGGCCTACTTGAGAGTGGTTGGTAAGGTAATAATATGGGTGCAATAATTTATAGTTTTAATTTGAACATTTCACCTAAAATGGCATATGGTGTGTTCGAGTGTGATATTGTTATGTTACAGAATTACATGCTTGTGGTTTTGTAATAAAAAAGGAGTGTTATTTGTGCTGGACCCTGTATATGAGATCCAAATCCACAGACTGAAGAAAGGATCTCTGCTATCAGGACCTGCATTAAATCACGTAGAAAATGAACTAGCATTTACTGAGTACCTGCACTGGGGACAGTGAGGAGTTCAGAGGATGAACTCAAAGCCTAGACCTTAATTCTAAGGCAGTGAAGCAGCACAAGATGGTGGAAAACACAGAGTGGAAATTTAGAGTTTAGAGGCCCACTGTCTTTCCCCAGCTTTACCTTATACTCACTATTTGATCCTGAATAAAACACGAGAAGTAAAAAGCTCTTCTGATACATGGAATTAAAAGTATTTCAATGGCAAAGAAGGGAAAACAGAAACTAAAAAGGATAGATCAGAAAGCTAACACAAAAAAGTAACCTATCAAAGTGCCCTGCCATTCATTTATTAGTAAACATTTACTAGAGTACCCACTACCTGCCAGACATTGGGACTGCAGCTGAGATTCAGACATGCAGACAGATAAATAGGTCATGATACTAAAATTCGATGTATTATAGGGAAAGTACTGGGTGCTACAGGAACATGTAATAGGAGCACCTCACCTAATCAGGGAGTCAGAGAAAGCCTCTGGGGGAAGGGACACTTAATCCAGGCCAGAAAGCTGGGTAGAGTTAGCCTGACGAAGTGTGGTCGAGAGTGCTCTCTAGAGGGGACACCACATGGCACTACTCATCAAACAGAGAGGTGAGATGAAGCTGTCAGGGGTACGAGCAGAGCCCACAGACTGATGCTTTGTAACCTCTGTGTTAGAGCATGAACTCCATCCAAAAGAAGCGATTCGGGTGTGTGAAGCACGAAGTGGCATGGTCAGAATGCACTTCAGGACGGAGGAGGCTCAAGAAGAGCGAGAACAAAGCCTGGGAGACCCATCAGGGTCGCTGCAGTAGTGCCAGGGAAGGGTGATGGCCTACAGCCAAGATGGGGGCGTTGGAGAAAAGTGAAAATAAAAATAAATGGGAAAGGAGGAAGAAGTGGCAGGACTGACAAGAGACAGGGCAGCAAACTGGAGAGAGACGGGGCTTTGGAGGCCGGCAGATCTAGGTTAGCATCCTGATCACACTCTCTACTACCCAGTTATATAAATCACTTTACTTCCCCAAACTTTAGTTTCCCTACAGGTAAATCTTGTGGATAATACACAATTTTTACTCAAAGGTTGGAATTAATCAAACAGTGCTAGGCACTTTGGTAGGTACTCGATAATATTATTTACGTGGCAGACAGAAATTCCCTATGGCTGCCAAGATTTCCACCTCCTGGTTTTCAGGCCATCTGACGCCCTCCCCTTGAGTGTGGGCAGGACTGGTGAATATGATGGGACACTGACGCACACGATTATTTTACATTGCATGGCAAAAGGGACTCTGCAAGATGGAATTAAGGTCCCTAGTGAGTTGGACCTGAGTGGATCATAATGGAGATCATCCTACATGGGCCTGGCTCTGTGAGGCGGCCCTTCAGGGAAATGCGATGCAGCAGCAGGCACTTTCCTGCTGGCCTGGGGCTTGAAGAAAACAAGCTGCCAGGAGTCCCACGACTGCAAGAAAGTGAAAGCTGCCACCAACCTGAATGAGCTGCTCACACCCTGGAGGAGAACCTGCAGCCTCAGGTGCGACCCGGAGGGGGGCCTCTGGCTCAGTTTTGAGAGAGCCCAGCAGAGCTCTAACTGGACTTCTGAGCTACAGCACTGTGAGATGATAAATAAATGCCATCTTTAAGCTGCTGAGCTTGTGATAATTTGTTATACTACAACAGAAAACTACTATGAGTTCTTTTTTATTCTGTCTTTTTCAACATAGAACTTGTGGCACCCAAAAAGCCAATACTGGCTTTTTCACAAATAGAAATGCTGGTTAAGGAGAGAGTGAAATCATTTGACCTGCACCAGACAAAGAAAACAGCAACCAGGCCTTTACTTTCAACACTGCATTTAAGTAGCAAAGATCCTGTTTTTACTGTTCTGCTGGTGACACCAATCCTGCTCAGAGATGCTAGAGTCCTGGGCACTGCACCTCCTTTATTAGTTCAGTAGCAGCAGCTTCACGTCCCCAAACACTTTAAGTGTCCAACGAAGGCTCTGTCCTTTCACACCCGCCTCCTCCGGGACCGAGGCACGGTGGAGCGGCACTATACACACTCGCACACACCAAGTTTACCTAAGTTGTGTTTATCTGAGAGAGAGCGGGGGGGGGGGGGGGGGGGGGGGGGGGGGGGGGGGGGGG
>PVKU01013338.1:0-29555 GCA_004027475.1 Anoura caudifer | reverse complement strand
TACCTGCGCCTCAGCTCTCAGAGCTGCTCAACCTGATGCTGAGCTCAGCTCAAGGCTGAGCCACAGCCATCCTGGAACAACCACTGCTCTGTAGACCATATGGATGTTGCTTCCTTTACTGTCATTTTCAATTCCTTTGTTTGCAAATTGAAAATAAACAACCCTGTTAACCTAGCCAGTAATCCTTCATTTGAATAAAAGAATTACAGTTTGTGGTTTGTGTCTTTATAAACTCTGTCTTTCTTCTTTCCAGAGCATGGCTTGGGTTGCTACTCAAATTGATGTCTCTCTTGGATTTAAATCTTTAAGACCCCAAATAAACTTTAATTTGTTTTACAGCCTCAAGTCTTTATTGGTTTACACAACAGACAACCCTTCAAAATGACATGACATGTCCACCTTTAGTGCTTAGGGAACACCATTCCCCCACACTCTTGCCTGCTTAGAAGACCCATTTACCTATGGCCACCTCCCACTTGGGGAAAGAAGGCTCCTCTGATGTGTGAACCTGATTTCCCTGATGCCAAGGGAGGGGCCCTGAACATGCGATTGGAGTGCTGATGGTGCCCTGGATGCCCAGAGCCCAGGTTGTCCCCAGACCCCTCCCCTTCTCCAGCTGCACACCTCCCTGGTGGTCTCATCCAGGCTCAGGGCTTGAAATGCCCTCCAGGGGCTGATGACCCTACACAGTGTATCTCCATCCCCAACTGTCCCTCTGATTTCAGAGCCTTTATCCAGCAGCTTCCTCAACCTCTTCACTTGGGTGTATCACAGCTGTCTCAGACTGAACACACCAGACCAAAGACCCCAGTTTCACCATTTCCCCTGAGTCCCTCCAACCCTCCCTGCCCACAGGCTCTTCATTTCAGCAATTGATGTTTCAGGCCCAAAACATTGGGACAATCTTTGACTCCTCTCTTTCTCTCAACCGTCACATCCATCTGTTGTCTAGTCCCACCAACTCTAGCTTTTACACAGATCAGACCTGATCCTTACCACACCTAGGGATTCCACCCTGATCCCCTCCACCCCCACTCCATCCTCTAGTCCCCAGATCAGGGCAATCTCCTCCTGTCTCCCTGAATATGATGCTGCCCTTTAGTGTCTACTCTCAGTCCCACAGCCAGAATTACCCTTAAAAAACAAATTAGGTCAGGCCCTCCTTGGGTAGCTGAGTTGGTTAGAGTGGCATTCCCATGCATGAAGGTTGTGGGTTCCATTCCTGGTCAGGGTGCCTACAAGAAGCAACCAATGAATGCATAAATAAGTGAAACAACAAATCGATGTGTCTCTCTCACTCTATCTCTCTCCTGCTTCCTCTCTCTCTCTTTACCTCTCAAACAAGTAAATAAAAAAAGTGAAGCTAATCAGGTCAGGTCACTTCTCCGCTCACTACCTTCCAATACTTCCAATTTTACTCCGAGGAAAAGCCAAAGTCCTATCAATGGCTGATGAGGCCACACATGACCTGGTCCCTGACATTTGCTGGTCTTCCTTCCTACTGCTGCTCCAATCCATCAGTCCCTTTTGCTCTTCAAACACACCAAGAAACTATCACCTCAGGGTCTTTGCACTGGCTTCTCCATCTTCCTGAAATGATTTCTCTTAGATAGCCAGAAAGCTTGTCACCTCACCTTCTGCAAAGCCACCCCCACCCCCAGCTCCTGCTGGACCCTATATCCTGCTTTATTTGCCCAGCACTTTTACCCCTGACCTTATAGACTTTTTTCCTTTCTGTTGCCCTCACCTGCCATTAGAGGCTTCACGGAGCCACGTGTCAGTTCCATGAAGCCAGACGCTTCTTATTTTGTTCACTGTTGTACTTCTACTTCCTATGCCTAAAACTTTGTGTGGCCCACAATATCAGGGCAATAAAACCAGTGTTCGTTGGATGCCTTTGTAACTATTTCCTCTTCATTTTTTTAAACAGTTACTCACCTCTGGCCTCTGTATTGCAGTCAAGCACATTCTGTGCCTTGACACAGCCTCAGTTTGTCAACTCTCTGAGGTCTGAAATTTCCCAGTTTTGTTTCTGGCTCTTCGGGTTATTGCTCCTTTCCTGATACTTCAGGGCCTCTTAGGAACATATTTAAAAACCTTACTTATTTAAATAATGGTAGTTTCTCTTAAAAACTAACATATGAGGATAAATCAGTGGTTCAAACCCCTTTAGAAAAAATAGATCTTTTTTTAATAAGCAAATGATTACAACTTGAATGCTACCCTGGATGACTTCTGGAACATGACTTCCCTGAAACATCCCTTCTCTCTCAGAGGCTGAGAGTGTCCCTGGTTGCTGTCAGTCCCCAGCTTCCTGACTGACTGGCTGCTCTAACCACCCTGCTGTTGTCTCCATGGCCTCAGATGTCCTCTTTGTCCTCCTCAGATGCTGGTCTTGCCTCTTCTTTGGTCACCAGTTCTGCGCACTGCTCTTTCCTACTCCCTCCTGAAATGTGGGACAGGCTTCCCCAATCCTCCATGGCGCAAAAGTTTTGCGTTGATGGCAAACATGAAATGCAGCCAGAGGGCCCTCAGATGGGTCCTCTGCTGAGAAGAGTGGTTGTGCTCTTATAAGTGGCACATTGATGTGAGTGAATGAACCCGCCCTGTGCTTAGCCATGGACAGGTTCCCTGGCTCACAGAGGCTTCTGACTGAGAACTGGAGTTTAGTGCCCTTCCTCTGAATCAGGGAATGTTCAGGTCCTTTGCCCATTTTTTAATTGGGTTGTTTGTCTTCCTGGAGTGGAGTCATGTGAGTTCTTTATATATTTTGGTAATCAAACCCTTGTCTGAGATATTATTGGCAAATCTATTTTCCATATGGTTGGTTCCCTTTTCATTTTGCTGGTGTTATCTTTAGCTGTGCAGAAATGGGACAACTTTAAGAGGTCCAACATTTGCCTCAATAGGGGTGCCTTAAGGAGAAGAGAAGGAGCAAGAAGTTGGAAATCTATCTGAAAAAAAGTGAAAGAAAGCTTCCCTAATTTGGTGAAGGAAATAGACACTCAAGTCCAGGAAGCACAGAGAGCCCCAGTTATGATGAATGCAAAGAGGCCTACTCTAAGACACATTATTATTAAAAGGCCAAAGGTTAAACATAGAGGCTCTTAAAAGCAAGAGAAAAGAAGTTACCAGAAGGTTGCCATATTGGAGGGGGTTAGGGGAGAACAGGTGAAGAGGTGAGGGGACTAAGAAGTACAAATAGGTAGTTACAGAATAGTCATGGGGATGTAAAGTACAGTATAACATGGGGTAGCTGAAGAACTTATATACATGACCCATAGACATGAATAAAGGTGGGGTGATTGCTTGAGGGAGCACTGAGTGGAGGGGGGCAAAAGGGAAGAAATCAGGACAACAATAATAGCGTAATCAATAAAATATAATTCAAAAAGAACATCCCACAACACACAAGCAATTAAGAAAGCATTTAGTACACAGAAATCTATGTGACCAGGTCAGAATGAGAACTCTAACCAAAATCTCACGCTGGGGAACTCTCTCATCTCAAAGTCTTGCTTCTAACTGAGTGTCGCCTACTGAGTGATTCCTATAAAATCCCAGAGTGATTCAAAGAACCCAGATGGTGGGACAGAGGGCTTCTCATCCTGCACACCAGGGACTTATCCAGTTTCAGGCTCATCAGCCTGCCAGTAACTCATTTCCTTTCACCAGCTAAGCATTTCAGATGGCTGATGCTTTGAGATGGAGAGAACAGGGAGAATTCCCAAAACAAAGAACTGTTAGCTGCTGGAAAATTCCTGCAATCCCTGCCACAGAGTCAGCCTGCCACAGAGTCAGCCTGCCACAGGCAGCTGTGAACCCAGCCTGGGCCCCTCTGGGCCTTATCAGGGTACAAGTTATCATAGCAAAGTAGTCCCAAACTGTAACTGAATGCAGGTCAGGAATAAGTGACTCTGAGGGAGAAGGGTGACAAAGTGGATAAAGAGGTACAATCAACTTGGGCTGCTGTGTATTGGGATGGGGTAACCTGAGTGGAGCTTTGCTCTCACCAGTTGAGAACAACATTGGTACAAATGATTCAACACCAATGGGTTTAATTCTAGAATTACTGATTCACTGGGGCCAAAGGGTGGCCTACTAATGGGGAAATTATTACTAGGGTGGATATTTGAATTCCATGGACAATATGGTAGCCAGGAAGGGAATTAAGGATATATCTGGAGAATGTTCCCTTACCATCTACCCATTCCTAAGTCCTCATTGCATACACCACCATATGCAAGGCAATGTGCAAAGCCCTGGAAATAAACTGATGACAAGATCAGACATGGTTCCTGTTCATAGGTAGATAACCATCTAGTGGGCACAGACCAACAATAAAGTAGGAGGGACAATGCCATGTGCTGAGTGCTCCGATGGGGTGGGAGACACAGGGTGTTACAGGAGCACAGGACAGTGGTACCTAAGCCAGCTGTAAGGACATGGAATTACTTTCCATAAGAGGAAATAGCTAAGCTAAGACCTGGACTGCTTTATGACTATGGCCCCAAACTTCACCCTTCTCCTGGCTCTAGGACTACAATAGACTTCATAATTAGAAAAGTACAATGTGGATGAATGGAAAAACCCAGCTCCACATGGACAGATAAAAAATAAATCTATTTGCCCCTTGTTTAGAAGCCATTTAGAACTTCCAAGGTGTTCATTTCCATTGCTTATTTTCAGCCAGAGGTGGCCAACCTCATGTTTCTGGTACTTGCCCTTGTACCTGGATGGCACAGGTATGGCTTTTGACTTGGTTGTGGTGGTAACCAGATGAGACTTTTGGTTAGGTTACTACAAACCTGCAGATATCCTGTCACCTCCACATGCACATTCCTGAGAGGCTGTCATCCCATCTGGACAGCTGGCCTGTGGAAGCCAAGGGAGGCAGTCTGGGTGCCCATGTGGCATCTCTGGGCATGGACATGTAATGCCCAGCAAAGGCATCACCAAAATTTTTTAGCATCAGAAATAGAAGGCAACTCAGATGGCAACTTATTGAGAGATAAAAAAAAAAAAAAAACAGATCTGCACTGGAGAGGCAGAGCCAGGACTCACAAGCCTGTGTTCAACTTCAGCAGCTGAACTTGTTGAGAGTCTCCCTAGTCTCCACTACCCTACTTCTCCAAGAGTTCCATGGTGAGTTGAAGATGTGTATCCTTCAGGGCTTTGTAGAGTTGATCTTTGCAGGCCCTGTTCCAGGACTTGCTGAAGTTGAACAGCATCCTCATCTTGTCTGGATTGGTGGGCTCAGCCCGCACCCTCTCATACTGCTCCTCACTCAGCACCCATCCATACAGCTTGTCCAGGACTTGGTCCACTGATGTCACTCGGGCCACCAGCTCTTCCCGATGCCGGTCCACAAAGTGCGGCAAAACTGGGGCATCTGGGGGTGAAGGTGAGGCAGACAACAAATAAAGAACTTCCATCACATCTTCTCCCCATGATTCTCCACCTCTATCTCTTCACTCTCCTTGTCTGCAACCCTGATTCCTCTCCACCCACCCATTAAGGCATGGACCACCAGAAAGCCACCTCTTTGCTCCCTCATGTCAGCTTCCAGCCTAGCATTCTGCTCAGCTAAGGGTGTGGTTGGGTTCATGATAGAGGCATATAGGTATTTCTGTGGAAGGTGTTGGAGCCACAATAAGCAGGAATAGGGGGATGGAAAAGGATTCTGCTCCAGGGTACATGCCACTCTCCAACATCTGATTCCTTGTAAAATCTGCATGAAAATGTCTCTTCCATTCTCTCCTTCCTCTTTTCCAGGAACAGATAACATACCCCAGAGCTGCCATGTTTCCTGTGATCTCCCACAGCTGTTACTGACCTGTATGGCATGCAGGAACTGAAGTAGCTTCAGGTCTGAGGTCTCCTGGAGAAAAACAGACATGAAGAAGCTTCTGTAACAGTGGTAGTTATCAACACAAATAAGAAGCCTTGAAACTGCAACACATGTCTCACTTCTGAGATCCTTGGGTTCTTGGAACAAACTGCAGACTATTCTAAAAAAAATTAGAGAAAAAGTTGCAGGTGAATCCACTTCTCATGCATATAGGGAAACTGAATCCCAGATGCTACGAAGCTATGGTCACAGACAAGTGGTGTGTGTGTGCACGCGCACGCACGTGAACGCATGTGTGAGAGAGAAAGAGAGAGAGCCAGAGATTATTTCACTTCAACACTGAAGACATGGTTAAATTCAGTCTTGGCCTAAATGGAACCCTGGTGGAGAAATAGCCAAGTTCTTGGTAGATAGTTTCAACTATGAGATCTCCTTTTCTGAGAGGAAATCTACCTCTTTGTTTGTATTTGGCCTTCACATTGTTTGTTCTGTATTTTGTGTCAGAATCAAGAATCAACATCAAGAAAGTCTTACCACTTGGGTTTAATGGGTGAATTTCAATGGGAAAAACAAACAAACAAACAAACACCAACAAAAAACAATAACAAATGAAGGTGTCAAACAAAAACTTGCATAAGGAGAGGAAGGGGGAGTCCAGAGCAGTTCATATGGACATGGCCTGAGAGTTTAGGCCCACCCAAGTTCAGTGTGAGTGGACAGTCTGGGGGGTGAGCTCAAGCACAGGGGAGCTCTGGCTGTGGTGCTGGGAGTACTGGGTCCCTGTGGATGGAGGGAGGGGGAGTTCCACGTCCTCCATGCTGACTGGATGCTCTTAGAGTCCTTCCTGACTCAGTCCTTCCTGACTCATCCTTCAGTCCATCCACTGAAGAATGACACTGAAAAGGCAAAGAAGTTACAATCCAAAATATAAAAGAAATGATGAAAACACTAGAGATGTTTAACTTGTGAAGGAAGAGACTGAGCAGAGGCCACATTCTCAGTCTTCAAGTATCTGGAAGGCTTTCCCATGGGGATGGGGATGGAGCCCTCTGTCTCTGGAGGGAGAAGTTGGCTTAATAAGAGGAAAAATAACAGTATCATTACTATTTACAAGGACTCCTTCATGAGATGTGTGCATAATCATATTATTTAATCTTTCCTACAGTCCAACCACTAGGCATTATGATCTTATTTTATAAATAAGAAACCTGAGACTCAAAGTTAAGAAATTTTCCCAAGATCACCCAGCAGGTAAGTGCCAGAGTGAGATACAACCAAGGTCTGACGCTGGGGCTGGTTAGGCCTCCACCTGTGATTGTGCCTAAGCCAAGACTGAGGAAACCCATTCCCTTTCTTCACAATGGGAAGACTGTTGTAGCAGCTCAGGAGGCAGATCCACCTTGTTTCAACAGTGGACAAGGGCTGGCTGTCTTTAAAAGACTCTTTAGAGGAATTTGGTTCTTGGGGGTGTTGGTGCTAGTTTAAGAGACTAATGTTTCATCCATTCCTGAAAATTCATTACTTGATTCCCTCTTATCTATGTTGGAAATATTTGAATGATCCAGGTTGGACTACCTGCTATTGCCAAAACTAGGTAATTTATATAATCGTATAATCATCTAGTTTTTATTCTCCATCTCACATCCAATCTGTCATGAAAAACTTTGCCAAAGGCCTTGTATCAAAATCTGTTAATACAGGGCAGTGTGGAGGCTCCATGGGACATGGAAGACAGACTGGAGCTTAGAGTCAGAATAACTTGAGGTCCAATTTGTAACTAGGAAAATTCAGATAACTTCTATGGACTATATCTTCTCATCAGCAAATTGTGTTAATATAGACACATATGCACATACGCACTCTAACTAACTTTCTGAGCTCTTGAACCTTTCCTAACTTTACCTGATTTCACCACAGCCTTCCATACCAAAGTCCCATCTTTCTTGTCTCTCATGAACAGCATGATCTCTAATCTCAAACGGCCAACGTAGAACTCGGAGAAGAGCTGGGCTTCCCTAGGGCTCCGATAGCAGAGCTCCAGTTCCTGTAAGAGAAGATATTATGTGAGAAGCCACCATTCATCCTGCAAGTGAAGTCTCTCCCCACCTGACACTTTCCTGGCCCTGCTCAGCCCCATGGGGAGCCTTGGATGATCCATACTGAAATTAGTTGCCATATCAGGTTCTGCTCTTTTCTATATTTTCCACAAATTCTGACCCAGAAGAAAGAGGACTCAGCTGGGTGCCCCACGGAAGAGTCAGGACTCATCCACAGTGTAGGGGCTCACACGTCCTAAACCAGATCCTTCTCCCTCTACCTCCCTGATCATGACCTCAAATCCCCATTTCTCCAGCCTGCACAGCCTGTCTTCTCAATGGATCCTGAGCTTGACCCACTTTGAACCAAGAGAAAACATATAGCCTTCCCCTTTTTAAAATGGCATTCAAGACAAACTTTTGATTCCCAACTGTCTTCCAAGCATGCCCCCTCCCCAGTTTCCCACACTCATGAAATGACACTACCAGCCACTGAGCACTCATATTCCAGATTTAGGCATCCTCCCTAACTCCTACCTTTCTGTCCCATACACCAAGTCCTGTTGGCTCTATCTCCAACATGTCCCTAAGTCCATCAACTTACCTTCATCTGCACTGCTGCCTCCCTAGTCAAGACTCCATCAGCTCCTGCTTGCACTATTTCATTAGCCTTTTGACATGTCTTTTGTTCTCACTCTTAACTGCTTATCATCCATTCTTACCCAGCAGCCAGAGGCATCTGTATGAAACTAAATCAGGTCTAGTAATCCCAAGTAAGACCCTCTGAGACATTGTCATTGCATTTGGAACAAAATCTAAACTCCACATCAGGGTAACATGGTTGATGGGCCCCAGGAAACCTCTGTCTCTAGTGAGACTCCATCTACCTCCTGTCTTTCATTACAGTCATTAAGCTCTGCCACATTAACCTTCATTCTGTCACTTGGATGTATCAGGTATACTGGCTCTTCTATGCTTCTGCACATGTACCACTTTGACACAAATGTTCACCTACCAGAATCCTTCTTGCCACTCAGGTCTCAGTTCAGATGTCACCTCTTCAGAGACATCTTCCCAGATGACCTGGTGTAAAGTACCCTAACTTATTCTCTCAAACAGCCTGGTTGTGTTTTCTCACAGCACTTCATCATCTTTGGTCATAATTTGCTTTATTTATACAGTTCGCATACCACCAAATGTCATGTTACCAAGAAATGGCCTTGTCTGTCTTGTTCAATGACTGTCTCAGTTGAAGACAGCATGGTGAGCAGTAGTTATATTTTTGTTGAGTGACTGAAACATGTCTCTCATTTCTTGTTAACAATGACAGCAAGAAAATATAAGATATTCATCCTTGGATACATGTTTCCCAACTGAAAAATATGTATCACTTCTTTCTAACTACAGGATATTGATTCCTTCTCTTTGTCACCTGAGTGTTCCAAAATTCATCTGAGACAGAAGGAAAAAGAAAGATTGACCCTGGCTCAACAGGTACTACAGAGTACTGTTCAGTGGGCACTTAAACCCTAAGGAGTAAAAATCCAGACAATGGTGAAAAACTTGGATATCATGGATGAATGTCCAGTGGCCTGGCGACATTTGCTTTTGATTGAAAGAGGAGACTGAGAGAGGACAAAAGTCAGTTCCTGATGTCCAGAAAGGACAGAAAGCTCACAGCTTGACCTCAGTGTTATCATTTTTATTTTTAAGATGTCTTTATTTTTGCTGTGTCTGCTCTTTCTAGGTAGAATATTTGTCGAAGTTTCCAATGAGAAAATTGCCTTGTCTACTGACAACACCTGATGTATAGTAAATCTCCATTGTTTTAGATCTTCACCAAATTACCCAATTAAGACCCAGATCCTGTAATGGATTCTTTCTGAGATCCTTGTCCTGAGAGGCCTACGGTTCCCATTGGTAAGTGTTTTCTCTGCTATGAGTTCTGACCCCAGTGTGTCCAGCTACAGGTGTGTTCCTGGTGGTTTTACTTGGAGAGCATCAACATCCTGTACCCCCACTCTTCTCAGTTCCCCTAAGTCAAACCCCATTGTTTTCCCTATGCTGACTGTGGCCCACCTTCCTACAATCTTTCTTTTTCCCTCAACCTTTGAGGCATTCCTGCTCACCCCAAATACCACTTATTGCCTGCCCCACAGCTACTCCCAAGTACAAACTCTGACCCCAGGGAGAGGAGAATATCTGGGCTGCTCACCTCAGGGATTATTTCCACCTCCTGTGAAGCAGACACAGTGTATCGGGAACCAATGTAGAGGGGGGTCAGTGGGGGTGGCTTGTGTAGTCGCACAAAGTGGAACTTCTTTTCTTCATCATCTATGGCCTAAGGAGCACACAAAACACTGATCGGGGGAGGAGAGTGTCTGGGTCTGGCTCAGAGATTCCACCCTATGGATCTGGTCTGAGGAAAGTGAGATGGTACCTTGCATGTTTATGTGAGTGGAGAGCCTCTACCACCCCGACATGACCCCATGATTGCTACATAGGGAGTCCCATGCTTGGCCTTTTTTACATTGAGGGTGGGAATAGGGGCACTGCTAGGGAAGAAGTGAGAATGAGTGGGTATAGCTCTGGGCATGGATCCCTCCCATCCTTCTAACTCCTGGAAGGAGGGTACAAAAGGTTGTCCAGTGATGAGTGATGAGACCAGTGAGTAAGGAAGCAGTGAACCTGGCTGGGGGAGGCGTTAGGGATCCAGGATACCAGTGAATGACTGAACAGGGACAGGATTCATCATCTCCTTCAAGGTACCTGCTTGTAAGAGCTCAATCCTTATGCCCAGCTGACCCATCTAGGGGGCTGTGTGGGTGACTGTCATGTCTCTGTCTGCCCACCCTGGCCCAGCCTTTCTGGTTTTGGTGCCACCTTGCGAATGGAGCAGTCATTGGGAATCAGGTAGAGGTGGAAGGTGACTTCCTCATGATGGAGGTGATGGTAGAGCAGCACATTGGAGGTGATGGGAATGTGCAGGACAGCATGAATCTTTCTCAGTAGAACTCCAATGGGGGAGAAGCTGGGGTTCTCCAGGACTGCGTAGTGTGGCTTCACCCTGGCTGGCTTCTCCAGGACTATCCCCTCCTCTTTCATGTGGGCCACTTGGAACCAGGATTTGTCCACATTTTTTTCTATGAAAGAATGGATTTGAGGGATGAGGATTTAGGGCCCTCACTGAGTCAGGATTGACTGGGGCAGTGGGATACCCAGGTGTAGGCTCAGTGGCCTTTCTCAGGGACCTAACAGGGAAGGCAGCATGTCTGTGCCTGGGGCCTTTAGGGATTGTGGTCAACAGGTCTGTACAGTTGGAAACTTGCAGGAATCCCCTCAAGCTAACTCTGTACACAGCCTCTGGCCCTAGAGCTGGGAAAGGTGTTGATCCCATGGTTACCTGTGCTGGGGTGGATTCTGTATCTGTAAGAACTGTTGAGAGATGTTGGTAGGTGTGACTATAGAAGATAGACAACAAGGCAGAGTAAGGGACAGTGGAAAATAGAGTGACCAAGGGTAGTGTATATTTGTGGAGTTCTTGTCACCCACCATCGAGATTCTTCTTTTGGGGAACAACCTTGACCACCATCATTGTGTGGGTCTTGGCAAAATACAAGGTGGGCCCCCCACTCAGGAAGCTGCATGCCCTGGAAGTGCTGACACAGGCTTGTGACCAAGAATTGACCAATTGTAAGCTCCTTAGTTGGACTTTGATCTGCAGGTGGTGATGCACAGATGAAAGAACAGAGATTCTTTTTCAGCAGCCAAAGTGGGGCCAAGAGTCCAGCAGCCACCATGCTAGGAGGTCCTGCAGTGGCTGTGTCTGCAGCAGACATCTCTCTATTTTTTAGTTCTTCTGACTTTGGTTTCTCAGTATTCCTTTTAAGACTTATTACCTAGTCTATAGCTGCTCAATAATCTTTCTATACATTCAGTTTGTGCCTAAATCATCCAGTATTGGTTCCTTTGACTGCAGCCAAGATCTCTGACCAGTGCACCAGGTGTGAATGTTGACGCCACAAGAGAGAGTTCGAGGGATGAAGGCTGGTAGTGAGAGAGACACTGGCCTAGAGGTCAGGAGTCCTGGCTCCATTCCTATGTTACCTGGCAACTGCTACAATTCAGGAGGTTTCTGGGCAACCCAGGGACAACCAGCAAGGCTGAAAAGGTCCTTAGACTACATGGACACCTATCAGCACATAGCTGATTTAATTGCAGGAGGGGAAATGGAGACCGCTACTCAAGTTTTCTCATTTATTAATTGCTTTTTTTGTGTGAAAAATAATACCACAGTGGTGTACACCACCTGAGGAAATGCAGAAGCATTCACCTCTGACCCCACCAAGCAGTACAACTATTACCATTTTTCCCTGTTTTGTTCATCTTTCTCTGCCGCAGCACCTCTTCCTGTCTCCATTACAGCCTGGAGCTTTGTCTCCTGTCTTTCCCATGCTGGTTTGAATGGTCACAAGCCCCTGCAGACCTTTCCAAGGACTGCAGCACATGATCCCTGCTAGTGATGCAGCATTCCTGGTTCACTGCTCCCTCCTTGTTTCAGCACTGAAGTTCTTTCTACCTGTTTGTCGTGATAAACAGTCTCACAATGCACATGTTTCTGCAGAGAATCTGTCTATTTCACTTGGGTTAGTACCTTGGAATTGATATGTCCCAGGGAGGCAAAAATTGTGTGAAAGGATGTGTTTTTAGTAACTTCCCATGTTTTGCCAAATTGCTTCTCTAAGAGGTGGTGCGCTTGGCATTGCCTTGGTGACACTCAGTGGATGAAGTGACCAGATCCCAGAATGGGAATGTGCTCAGGTGTCAGATAGGGGGACTGAAACCTGTGGAGTGATGTGCTTTTCCCAAGTCATGAGCCAGCCAGGGCCCTGGGGTGGGAGCCCTGCACTCTGACCACAGTCCTCAGACCCTGCAGACACTCTGTGCCTCGCTAATGTTGGCTGAATTCTGGAAGGTGCTGTGTGTGCATCCAAGTGGCCTTCTTGCTGTGATGACCAACTGTGTGGCTTGCCTGGGACTGAGAGGGTTAAGAACTTTATGTAGGAGCTCACCAATGAAGGTTAAAAAGCAGCCCTTGCCCATTTCCTAAATGGGACCATTATTAGGCCCTGAAGTCTTTGTTTCCAGGAAAACAGCAGCTTCAGCCCAGACAGCAGGCAACAGGGAAACCTAGAAAGGACTTGGTTTCCTGGCTGGGCCTGGCTCAGTGAGCTGCAATGAGACTCTACGCATTTGTGTGCAGTATCCCAAGAAAACATGTCCTGTTTGGTTGCAGGGTGAGGTCCAGAACACAGCCAAGAGAAAGTTGGTGGACATGGGCTTGGGAAGACCTGGGATGGGTGTGGGTGGAGCTGATTTTCTTGGTGGTTATATACTTGGGTTAGAATCCCAACTCTGGTTCAGCATCTCACCTCTCTGAGCTTCAATTTCCTCATAGGTATAATGTGGGAAACCATAGCACCTAACTCACAATGTCATAAAAATCTAGGACTTATGACTATATTTGGAACTGCCTTATTGTGATATCAGGAACACAATGCTCAGTAATTGTCCAGAGTTGTAATCATGAACCATGTCTCCGAGGCCCTCAGAGGAAATTGCCATTAGCTGGTGAATTCAATTGTGTCCTGATGTGGCCTTCAGGACACATCTCAAAAGCTTAGGCTCGATCCCTTGTGTTGGACAGTTTCCTCTTCCTCGGGCAAATCTCATTTCTCAGGCCAAGAAGGTGGTACGGGACTGACCAGGGCAAGGCTAGAGTATTCTCATCACAGGCTGAGGCCAGCTCACCCACCCCCAAGATAGTGGTGTGACTGGGGGGCTGGGAGCAGGAGCTGAGGCACATTTGTCCTCTCAGGCCCTGTTGTTATATTCTTGTTCCAGGCCTTACGCACAGGTCTGTCCTGAAATACCCTGGTGTGAGCAGGGAGTGGTGGTGTAGCCCTGAGCATTCCAGGTCAAGTGTAGACCAGGTTCTCTCCTTGATGGTCAGAGCTGAATGTAATGACTCCACTGGCCGAGCCCCTGTCTCCCTGACAGAGCCCTTGGAGATGCCCTGGGCCAAGGTCTCACTCTGCAGAAGGGGCAGGATGTTTGTTGTGGTGGCTTATTCATCAGTCTGTAGATGGTCAGGTGGGAGGAAGTTACCTGTCTCAGCTCGTTGTAGGAGCCCTCAGCACTTGCTCCTCAACTTTCCCATGTGAATGGGCCTCTACAGCACCTGAGCTGCCTCGGGCCTCCCTCCCTATTGTTTACTGCCAAATCTTCCCTAGTTAACTTTCCCTAGTGACCCTGTCTGTCAAGTCAGACACCCTTCAGGTCAGACACCTGGAGTCTCTCCCCTTGGGACTGGCCTCTGCTCCTCCTGTGCCTGTGCTCTCCTCCTGAGGAGCAGCTTGAATTGATGACTAGACCTCGTGGCCTCAACACAGGAGCCTCTCCCGGGTCTGGGCAGGTCTTTGCTTTTTAATTTTTAAAATTAATTAATTAATTAATTAATTAATTAATTAATTTATATCAAGTTGTTGTTCCACTTATTTATATATTCATTGGTTATTTCTTGTATGTTGCCTGACTGTGGATCAAACCTGCAACCATGGCATACCAGACAGGTCAGTTCTTTGCCTTTTTAGTTTTCTCAGTCTATTTTTTCTTTCTACTAGCTTGTGATTAGTACTCCTTACATATGTATATACTTTTTGACTGAGGACCCTAATATTTTAATGTGCATACTTAATGTCTAAAGTAAATTGATGCCTGTACATAGTAGTGATACTAAATATATATATGACTATTGTAATGGAACTATAAATTAATATATCAATCTATACAGTCATACACTGCTTGACTACAGGGATGCATTCTGAGAAATACATATTTTGGCAATTTTGTAATTTTGCAAACATCATGGAGTACACATACACAAACCTTGATGGTATTGCCTGCTGCATAGCGAGGCTCCAGGGAATGTCACCATTGTGTATGTGGTCTGCAACTGACAAACTGTCCTTAGGTGGTGAAGGATCGCAAATACAATATTAAAAATATATCTCCCTGTATTATCTAAATAAACTGTGCACACTGGTTTCTCTTCAGAATGCACAAATCTTTCGCCTTTTACTAAATAAACTATGCATATCATAAATTGATATATGCTATAACATGAATTGTTTAATGAATCATTCTATCATAATTCAATAAAGTTCCTCTCTGAGTCCTAATTGACAGGGGAACTGCATCAGGTCCTTTTCACTGTGTCACTAAGTTGACAGGCATGAGGCGTCTGGCAGGCAGCACTGGCTGGCTGTGCATCTGATGCCTCTCATGGCCTGGACTGGACAGCCTGAGCCGCAACCCCTGCCCACAACACTGCTCCTGCTGCCCATGGGCTCAGACTCTGCTGCCCACCCTGGGGGAGCAGCAGAGATGCTGCCTCAGCCACCTTGTCTGTGCCGGCACAGACACAGGCCCTGTTCCTTCCCTGTGTGGGTAACACTGGGCGATGTTGTCGGGTCACTTGTGGTCTCAAAAAATGGAGAATTCCTCTTTCCTCATCAGGAAGTCCAGAAGTATTTCAGCATTTTAACCAGCAGGGCAGGGGCAGTGCTGCCTTCACCTCCTTGTGAAACACACTAGGACCTTCGGGCGCTTTAGCACTCTTACTTGCTGTTGGTGTTGGCTTTTAGTTCTCTCTCTTTTTAAATTCCCCACACATCAGATGTTATTATTGTTGCTTTATCCAGTCATTGGTTTGTTAGATTTACCCAGATGTACTTCAGTGTATTTGCTAATCATTTCATCTTGCGTCTCATACCTTCCATGTGGGATTTTTTTTTTTTTTTGATTGAGGTACATCGTGTAGAATTTCCTTCAGTAAAAATTTGTTTGTGAAAAGCGATCTTGATTTTAGTGTTGTAAATGTCTACTTTTACCCTCTTTTTTAAAAAAGAATTTTTCTGTGCCTGTAATTCTTGATCAACAGTTATTTTTTCAGTACTTTGATGATATCATTCTATTGTTTTCTGCCTTCTATTGTTGTTCAAAATAATTTGTCATCCTAATTGCAGCACCTTGCTCGATAGTCTGTCTTTCTGGCTGCTGTTAAAACCTACCCTTAGGTGTTTGTATTCTGTAAATTAACTTCAATGGGTCTAGTGCTGATTTCTTTCTTTCTCTCTCTCTAGCTTTGGATTTTTGTGATTTTTCTTTCTCAGAAATCACATCTTTCAGCACCTGTAGAAATCTTAGTAATTTTCTCTTTGAATGTTACATCTTCTCCATTCTCTCTATAATATCTTTCTGGAATTCTGCATATATTTATGTTAGATCTTATTGTATCTTCCATGTAACTTAATCTTTTCTTATTTATGCTTTATCATATTTTTTGTCAATTTAGCCTGTTTTCAAACTTGATTTATCATCTTTAATGGTTTTTGCTTCTTGCTCATATTTTATAGACTTTTTTTTAAACATAAGAATCACACTTATTTTGTGTTCTCTTTTTGATCATTTAAATGTGTGAAGTGTTTATGGGACTCATATCTGGTACCTGAGGGTTCTGTTGTTTGTCACTTATGATGCCTTGTTCCTGTTTATGAGGTTTTGCCTGAGAGCTTTAATTTCTTTGGAACTTTATTTTTAGGAAGTCTTTGTAGGTGGTAGGGGGGAATAACCCTTTGTGACTATATCTCCTAATGGAATACCCCTGTTTTGTGGCTTGAGCTTTGAAATGGAGTCTGGTGATGCTGTTTCCTCTCTGTGACTATGGCAGTACCAATGGCTTCCCATTTGTTGAAAGTGTGTAGGGACCCCAACCTTTCTTGTTTGTTTATTTAGCCTTACTTTGTAAATAGTCCTGTCTTTGAAAAGTCACTTTGAAAGTCTCAACTGAGTGTGTCATATGTTTCCTGCCGGGACTCTAGTGATACAATCTATGTGAAGAAAACTTAGTAAATGCTGGTTATCATTGTAACTGAGGAGACTACTTTCTTTTTAATTTAAAATATTATAAGTAGTTTAATTTTATTGCATTTTTCGTTACTATTTATACACCTTATACCCTCTTCTACCTCTACCTTCCTCCCTACTCCCTGTGAAGAGACTACCTTCTATTGAAGTAAAATTTCAAGCAATTCAGGAAAAAATAATTATGATGCTTGGGCATGAAATATTTTTAAAAAGATGTGCCCAGAGCACTGTGGAATGAGAGAGAAAGCTGTCTGAACTTCTATAACCCTCCCTCAGTCTAATAAAGCCACAAGCTCCAACCTTCAGGACATTGCCAGTTGAAGCCATTTGAAGCCTATTCCCACCACCATCACCTTCTCTCCATACCCTTGCTTGCTTACCTCGGAGATCTACAAAGTGAGGGAGGTATACAGCTTCCACGGCTCCTGGTTCAGCCTTGATGTCAAACAGAGGCCCTGCCACCATCCAGCTGTGCTGTGGGACAATCTGGCTCATGAACTCTTTCCAGGCACAGAATTCAATCTCCATGGTCACTGGCCTCCTCACCACAAAGTGGAGTCCTGTGTTGGGCCAGTGGTAGGAGCCAGCCATGGGGAAGTGAACTCTGGGAGAACAGGGAGGAGTAGGCAGTGAATTACTCACTCTACACAACCTCACTGAGTACCTATGGAACGCCTGACTCCATGCACGGCCCTGCATGTCTAGCAGAGTGGCTGTGAGCTCAGGTACCATTGTCAGAGGGATTTGGGTTTGAGTCCTGGCCCCTCTGCTCTCTACTGTGGATCCCTGAGCAAGTCATTGACTTTCCTCATCTCAGTTTTCTTCTTTGTAAGTAAAGTAAGAATAGCACCATCTCTTGGAGTTGTGAGTGATAAGCGACCTAATGTGTGCTGACAGCTACTATGTGCCTGGGCAGGGTTAGCTGTTCCTATAATGGTGATGGGAGTAATAATAATATAATAATAACATAGGGAAGGGTTATTATTACTAAAGGGCCTATTTTTCAATTATTAAAGCAATTTATATGGTGTTATAAATGATAACCACTTGGAGCATAAAGAAACACTACACAGAGATTGAACATTTCAGGTAGAGTGGGTCCCTGGGATGTGTCAGCTTCTGTGTGTAAGTTGGGGGTAATATTGTCTCCCAGCTGAGATCATGTCTGTGACAGCAAATGCCACTGTGTTATCTGAGAGATGTGGACTAAGATTATAGATGTTTATTACTTATGACTGGGAACCCTTGGGAGGCTGGCCAGGGCTCCTTGTTATTGGTATACTTTGCACATAGTGGATATTTATATAAAAAGAACATATAGATGGAATGAGACTTAAATGAGATTTATCAGACATAATAAATCAAATACAATGAGTAGACTTTGTCTGGATCCTGATTAGAAGAGATCACCTGCAAGGACACATCTTGGACAACTGAGTGGATCTGAATACAGACTAGATGACAGGGAAATAACTTGTAAACATTGTCAAATATGATAATGGTGTTGTGGTTATGGAAGAAAAGTGCATTACACAAAATATTTAAGGAAAAAATCACCCAATAACTTATATTGAAAATGCTATAAGAACAAAATGGGGACAAGTGAATAGTTGAAAGAAATATGGTAAAATGGTTGTTGCAGATGAGTAACTGGTAAGTGGAACTTTTTTAGATTCTATTTTTGTGTTTGTTTGCAACTGTTCATAATAAAACCTCCTTTTCCATAATAAAAATCACCAACCCAGTCCACTGGGCAATGGGAGGGGACCCGATGGCCGTGAGGGGATGTGGAGTGACTGTTGGGAATCTGTGTGGGGAAGACGGGGGTTGAGGTAGACTATCCTGGCAGAGCAAGTCCCCTCACTCACCGGTACAGACTCTTGTCTTTGTCAACCACCTCCGGAGCCACAGGCCCTTTTGGGCCCAAGACGTCATCTTCAGTCCCTGCAGGCTTCACTGGTAGGTCATCCAGAGGTTCAGGAGAAAACAAACAGAAGACTCCCACCTGTGCTACGTGAGGGGAGCTCCCCTCTGGAACAGCAGGGTGATGGTCAGCTTTAGGTTCTCCTGTCTGGCCTCCCCCACCCACCAGTCTTGACCATGGAAGGCCCTTCCCAAGGTGGGTCTTCCCGGACCTTGGCAGGCAGTGTTTCTGGAATCTCTGTCCCTGCTCCTGGGGAAGCCTGCCTGCTGCTTGAGGAGGCTCAATTCTGCTGCCCTCTGACCACACCCTGCCACCTCCCTCTTCCCCAATGGTCCAGAGGTATTGCTATTTCCAGTTTCCACCAGGAAGGTAGGTTGTGAGAGGAACATGGCTCAAAAATTGGATGGCCAGGGATGAAGAGGGCAGTCCCAGTCCTCAGAAGCCCAGTGTGGGCCTTGGGAGACTGGGCCCTGGTCAGAGTCTGAGACATGACAGCAATGCCTGGAAAGGAGGGGCCTCAGCCCCTGAGGCTGGGAGAGAGGGAAGCAGAGATCTTTCAAGGTTTGTATAAGGTGGGGCTGTTCTGGGGACATTTTGCCATGTCCCACACCAGAGGAAGGGGGATGGAGGAGATGGCCTTCTACATCCCCCCGCCCATTGTTCCAGTTAGTGATGCTCCCAGCCTGGCCCCATCATAGTACCTGATTCTGATGTCTGCCATTTGAGTGGGGGTGTATCTTCACATATCTGCTTTCTATCTGGAGCCTCCTTAGGGATCTTCAGGCCTTTTGTCCTGTACGGAGAGAGGTTCATTTTCCTTGAGATCTCAGAGGAAGCTGCATCAGTGCACTGGGAATGACAAACACTCTTGGGCTGATCCAGGTCCAGGACTCCTGTAGTTATTTGACTTCTTCCTTTTTCGGTCCTCCAAAAACTACTCATTCCACCAATAGCCCATGTCTGTGGATCAATTCCAAGCTGAGGCTTCTTCTGTTTCAGGTCCCTCAGCATCTTTTTCACTTTCTCACTCAATGTGGTTTCATCCAGGCTGTAAGCACAAAGGAAGCCTAGTTATCCTGGGGCCCCAACATGAATTCATGGTCCTCAGAGCCCAGAATCATGGAATCTTCCTTTTCCCACAGGAATTTGTTGTAGGTTGGGTTCCCTGAAATCAAGTTCTAAGCTGAAAAATAGCATTAGGGGATTTATTAGGGGTGTTCCTGGGTCAACCCCAGGGCAAAGGAAGGGAGGAAGCAGGACTGGGCAGAGAGAGAAGTTGGGCTATGATGAAGTCTCTAGTGACACAACTGACTCTGCAGGACTTCTGATGTGGGGGTGACCCTCCAGAGCTGCTCTATACTGGGAGGAGGGGCTGGGTCTTTATATCCCAACACTGGTCAGTCATTGGATGCAGGCAACCCCAGGAATTGGAGGTGACCTTGTGTGAGCTGGCCCCAGTTGTGAGAGACCATCCCTGCAGCTGGCTGTCGGCAACACTCCCAGGGCCTGTTGTTACATCTTAATTCCTGGAAAGGAAGTGGGCAGCACTTTGAAGCCACCACCAGAGGACAGCCTGTCCCCATGGTCTCAAAATGACCACAGATGAGTAGGGCCAGTAGTATACTTCTTAGTGACTAGAAGATTTTCTGGAAAGAGAGAGCCCTATTCCCATTCTCATGGCCTTATGCCCTGGGGTGTCCATTGGGTTTGGGAGCTGCTGCTCTCTCTGGGTCTCCACGTCCTCATCTCCAACAGGATGTTCCTGCTCTGCCTATTGTGAGCCATGAACACAGAGGTGAGAAGACCCTGCTCCCTGTAAAGGGTACACACTGTACTCATTACTTCTGTCAGAGATGCTCTCCCCTGAGAAGGGCATGGGACCACAATGTAGGACAGGGTTCCTCTCATTAAAGCCCCAGGGCTCTAGGAAGGGAGGAGGAAAGAGAAACCTTTGCAGGACATCCAAGAGCAAGCTGTGCTGAGGCCACAAAGAGGTGACAAGTAACTGGTGATAGTAGGGGATTTTAATACCCCACTGTCAAAAATGGAGAGATCTTCCAAACAAAATATCAACAAAGATATTGTGGCATTGAGCAATGCCCTAGATGAAATGGACTTAACTGATATATATAGAGCCCTTCATCCCAAAGAACCTAAATACACATTCTTTTCAAATGCACATGGAACTTTTTCAAAGATAGACCACATGATAGGGCACAAAACAAGCCTCAACAAATTCAAGAAAATTGAAATCATACCAAGCATTTTCTCCAAACACAAGGGACTGAAACTAGAAACCAACCCCAAGGGGAAAGACCCAAAACACTCAAAATCATGGAGATCGAATAGCATGTTATTAAACAATGAATGGGTAAAGAATGAAATTAAGGAGGAAATCAAAAAGTTTCTGGAAATAAATGAAAATGAACTCACAATGACCCAAAACTTATGGGACACAGCGAAGGCAGTCCTGAGAGGGAAGTTCATAGCAATACAGGCCTACCTAAAAAAGATAGAAACATTTCAAACAAACAACGTAACCCTACATCTACAAGAACTTGAGGAACAACAACAAGGACAGCCCAGAGCAAGTAGAAGGAAGGAAATAACTAAGATCAGAGCAGAATTAAATGACATAGAAACTAAAAGCACAATTCTAAGGATCAATGAATCGAGGAGCTGGTTCTTTGAAAAGATAAACAAAATCAACAAGCCTTTAAGTAGGCTCATCAAGAAAAAAAGAAAGAAGACCCAAATAAACACAATCAGAAATGAAAGAGGAGAGATTACAACTGACCCCACAGAAATACAAAGGATTGTAAGAAATTACTATGAAGAACTGTATGAGAAGAAATTTGAAAATTTAGGTGAAATGGACATGTTTCTAGAAAAATATAATCTTCCAAAACTCAGTGAAGGACAAGCAGAAAGCCTAAACAGACCAATAACAGCAGATGAAATTGAAGCAGTAATCAAAAAACTCCCAACACACAAAAGCCCTGGACCAGATGGTTTCACAGGAGAATTCTACAAAGCATTTAAGGAAGAGCTAACCCCTATCCTTCACAGACTATTCGAAAAAATCCAAAATGATGGAAGACTCCCAAACTCTTTTTATGAAGCCAGCATCATCCTAATCCCAAAACCAGATAAAGACATTGCTGATGAACATAGATGCTAAAATCCTCAACAAAATATTGGCAAACTGCATCCAACAATACCTTAAAAAGATCATACACCATGACCAAGTGGGATTCATCCCAGGAATGCAAGGTTGGTTCAACATTCACAAGTCAGTAAATGTAATACATCACATAAACAAAAGCAAAGACAAAAATCACATGATCATATCAATAGATGTGGAAAAAGCATTTGATAAGGTACAGCACCCATTTATGATAAAAACACTCAGCAAAGTGGGAATAGAGGGAGCATTCCTCAACACAATAAAGGTCATATATGAGAGACCTACAGCCAACATCATACACAATGGGCAACAACTAAGTGGAAAATCTTTTCCACTAAGATCAGGAACAAGACAAGGTTGTCCACTTTCACCACTTCTATTCAATATAGTACTGGAATTCTTAGCCACAGTGATTAGACAAGAAAAGGAAATAAAAGGCATCCAAATTGGAAAGGAGGAAACAAAACTGTCACTGTTTGCAGATGACATGATAGTATACATAGAAAATCCTATAGACTTGGCCAAAAAACTGCTTGGCTTAATAAATGAATTTGGCCAAACAGCGGGATACAAAGTCAATATCCAGAAATCAAAGGCATTTTTGTAAACCAAAAATGAAACAGCAAAAGCAGAAATCAAGAAAAAAAATCCCACTTGATATAGCAAAAAGAAAAATAAAACACCTAGGAATAAACCTAACCAAAGAGGTAAAAGACCTGTATTCAGAAAACTACACAGCACTGAAGAAAGAAATCAAGGAAGACACAAACAAATGGAGACATATACCGTGTTCATGGATTGGAAGAATTAACATCATCAAAATATTCATAATACCCAAAACAGTTTACAGATTCAATGCAATACTTATTAAAGTACCAGTGGCATATTTCACAGACATAGAACAAACACTTCAAAAATTTATATGGAACCATAAACAATCCCAAATAGCTGCTGCAATTTTGAGAAAGAAGAGCAAAGTAAGGATCACAATATCTGACACCAAACTGTATTACAAGGCCACTGTAATAAAAGCAGCCTGGCACTGGCATAAAAACAGGCACATGGACCAGTGGAATAGAACAGAGAGCCCAGAAATAAACCCAATTCTCCATGGTCAATTAATATTCAACAAAGGGGGTAGCAACATAAAATGGGGTAAAAATAGCCTCTTCAACAACTGGTGTTGGGAGAACTGGATAGTTATGTGCAAACAAATGAAACTCAATTACGAACTTACACCATACACAAAAATAAATTTAAGGTGGATAAAAGATTTAAATATACGTTGTGACACCATTAAAGTCCTAGAGGAGAACATAGGCAGAAAAATCTCAGATATTTCCACACAGCAATGTTTTTACCAATATGTCCCCTAGAGCAAGGGACATGAAGGAAAGAATAAACAAATGGGATCTCATCAAAATAAAAAGTTTCTGCATGGCTAAAGAAAACAGTATTAAAATAAAAAGAGAACCAACTGTATGGGAAAACATATTTGCTAATGATACCTCAAAGGTTTAATCTCCAAAATATATAAAGAACTTACATTACTGCACTCTAAGAAGACAAGCAACCCAATTAAAAAATGGGCAAAGGACTTGAACAGACACTTCTCTAAGGAGGACATACAGAGGATCCAGAGACACATGAAAAGATGCTCAGTAGCGCTAGCTATCAGAGAGATGCAAATTAAAACCACAATGAGATATCACTTCATACCAGTCAGAATGGCCATCATAAACAAAGCAACAAACAACAAGTGTTGGAGAGGTTGTGGAGAAAAGGGGACCCTAGTGCACTGTTGGTGAGATTGCGGACTGGTACAACTACTATGGAAAACAGTATGGAATTTCCTCAGAAAACTAAAAATGGATCTGCTTTTTGACCTAGCAGTTCCACTGCTAGGATTTGAACCCTGAAACACCAATCCAAAAGAACCTATGCACCCCAATGTTCATAGCAGTACACTTTACAATAGCCAAGTGCTGGAAGCAGCCTAGGTGCCCATCAGTAAATGAATGGATCAAAAAACTGTGGTACATTTACATAATGGAATTCTATGCAACAGAAAGAAAGAAGGAGCTCCTACCCTTTGCGACAGCATGGATGGAACTGGAAAGCATTATACTAAGTGAAATAAGCCAGGCAGTGAAAGACAAATACCATATGATCTCACCTTTAACAGGAACCTAATCAACAAAAAAAGAAACAAGCAAAATATAACCAAAGACACTGAAACTGAGAACAGGTTGACAGTGACCAGAAGGAAGAGGGGAGGAAATTTCAGGGGAAAAGGGGAAGGGTTTACAGAAACAAGTATAAAGGACTCATGGACAAAAACAAGGGAGAGTGGAAACAAGAGGGAGGTGGGGAGGGCTGGGGGGAGGTGAGCTGGGATGGGGGTAAAAGGTAGAAAACTGTACTTGAACAACAATTAAAATAAAAATAAGTCTGCTAATAGAAAAAAAGAGAAATAGCAAGATAGTGGTAGGACTTGAATGTGCTTATTAATATTTGGACTTTGTTCAGGTGGCCATGAGGTGCCAGTAAAAATTCTTGAGGAGGGTCTTCAGGTGTTCTTTGCATTGCTTGGCACATGAAAGGTATGGAATGAATTAATGAAGGAAAGAAGGACTGAGACCATGGAGGAAGGAAGGGAGGACAGCACTGGAGTGGGGAAGTGAACCTGAGAGTCCCCTAGAACATGTGGCCTCACTAGTGGTTATCATTTGATACTCTCAATTCTGTTCTAAGAACCGCCCTTTTGTTACATGCATTTTATTTCATCACAGTCTTTGAGGTGGATATGACAGGTCCATTAAACAGATGAGGAAACTGAGTCTCAGCTGAAGACCTTTCCATGTCTCTGGGTCTAAGTAAATGGGGGAGCTGATAGGGAGGCAGGCTCACAATTCATTTTCTGTCCCTTTACTTCCTCTGTCCATTTCAGGGCACCACACCCCTTTCCATTCTTTGCTCTCCTTCCCACCCTCTGCCCTCCAGGGACCCACAAGGCCTTACCGCAGGAGCCTGAGTTGGCAGGTGGGCTTCCTGAGCACTTCACAGAGCAGCTTCACACCAAGGTCACCCAGGTTATTCTGCCTCAGGTCCAGCTCTGTCAGGCTGGGCCTCTTACTGAGCATGGAGGCCAGGTCCTGGCAGCAGCCAGATGTGAGGCCACAGTTAACTAGCCTGTGGGAGAGATTTGCATGGGCCCATCATCATTGTTCACAAAGCCCTCTCCTCTGGGTAACTGAGGTCTGGTTTCCCTTTCTAGTACATGTGGCCCTTTGGGGGTCCTTTGTGACAAAAAGGAAGACAAAGATGTGTCTGGGTTTCGGGAACCTGAGAGATTTTAACTTTCTCCTGCAGCTAAGGAGACACTAAGGAGGCAGCGGGTCACTTTTTCTCACTCCTCTGTGACTCTCACCAACCATGCTACTCCCCGCATCAACTTGGTACTATTATGCAACGTTCCAGTTGCACACAGAGTGTAATTGTTAACTACATGAGCCCTGTCATACACCCACTTAGCTGACATGGGATGATTTGGTGTATTTCAACATGAGGGCATCTATCTGCTCCACACCTCATGACCCCATCCTGCCTAGCCCTCATTTTCTCTGTCCCATCTTAAAATGTAGTGTGAATGAGGAGCAATTAATTACAGCAGTTGCTGCAGCTTGTAGGTGGACACTCTCAGTATCTGGAAAAGGCGCTGGGCTCCGATGTCCCGGAGCTTGTTGAAGCTCAGGTCCAGCTGGGTCAGGTTCCTGTTGGTGCTCAGCCCACAGGCCAGTTCCTGGCAGACCTCTGGGGTGAGGCCACAGTCAGCCAACCTGTGGGATACACACACCAAGAGCCTTGAGTTTACTCACCTGTTGGTTGTACAGTACAAACACCCACTAGCACACATGGCACCACTCTGGGTCAGGCAGAGGTAAGTAAGACCTTGAGACCCCTAGAAATGCACATATACTGGGGCACTGACCTAGAAACAAAGAACAGTAGGTCAGTTCTCAAGTCTTTTTGATTAAAAGCCTTCCCTGTTTCCACGTCTTTTGAGTTAAATTCAAGTTCCTTGTCAAGGGCTCTGAATGAGGTGGAAGGCACTAAAATTGGGACGTGGTTGCTCTTCTTCTGGTTGGACAGCAGAGAGATTTGGTGTCCAATCTTTCTTCTGTCAGTTACTAGTTGAAGACTGTGTTCAGGTTTCTTCATCTTCAAGTCTGCTGATCTGTAACATGAATTCACCATGCCTACTGCACACAGTGGTAGCCAAGGTCAAAGGAGATAATATATCCCAAGTATTTAGAACAGTGCTTGGAAGATGCTGCTGCCATAGGACCCAAGCCCCTTGACTTTCTTCTACATCTCCATCCTGATTTCACACAGCCTCGCATCTCAATTTTCATGCAGCCCTTCTCTTTTCCTTCTCTCTCCAAGGGGCCAAGGCTCTTCCCCACTGTGTCTCTGATTCCACATCCTCTTTCCTCCCTTCTTTCTGGAATCACCTCTTTCCATCTCCAATTTCCCCTCACATTTTATTTTTACTAGTTTCTTCCAGTTTGTCCATGTACTACACCCAAATTTACATGCTCATAGAAAATAAAACACTGAGAATCCTTGAGTCTAACACGTTCAACTGATTTCAAGAGAAATTATTGTCTTGGACTTTGTTCGAAGGTCTTAGACAGTCTTAACATCCAACAACATAAATCTTTGAGTTCTTTCACTTAGAATAACTTTTCTAGTGAGAAGATATTCACATCTGCCTGATCCAGAGTTAGTGTTCTTGTAAACAACTACTTTGTATTACACCACCTCATTGAGTCGGCAGACTTTGATCCTGGTTTTCATGGTGAAGAGTTGGAGGTGGTGCTGGGCTGCGCACTCACTAGGTTCTAGTCCCAGCCCTCCCATTCTACTGTGTAAATTTGGGCAAGTCAGTTAACCTCCCCATGGTTCAGCTTTTATTATGTGGAAAATGGAAATAACTTTCCAGGCTCTGCCATTTACATAGGGTCTTTGTTTTTTCTTTTTTGATGGGTCAGAAGATATTCCTTGTGTAGCTATAGAATTGATATTGAGATTGTGAAATTCTAATGCAATATAAGGGGTACATTGTAGATTGGTGTCTTCCCACTTAGGTGTAAAGCTTAAGGTAAAGCCAGGATTTCTGAGACCCTTTTAAAGGTTTTTAATCCTGGACTTAGCTGGTTCTCATTAGAATCGTTTTTTGAAAGGTGGGATGTGGATTTACTACCATCCCCTGCTTGCCCATCTTACCCCACCAGGACCCTTCTTCAGTGAGCAATCCCTTCATCCTCTTCTTTCTCCCAGACTCTGAGCACTTTCTTCTTTCTTTTCTTTTCTTTTTTTATTTTTATTTTTTATTGATATTCCTTTTTTGATTACTATGTCTAAGTATTCCATTATTATTATTATTATTTTATTTTTTATTTTTTTAAATTTTTAAATTTTAATTGTTCTTGTACAGTTTTCTGTCTTTTGCTCCCATTCCAGCCCACCACCCCAGCCCTCCCCACCTCCCATTTCCACCCCCACTAGTTTTGTCCATGTGACCTTTATACTTGTTGCTCCAAACCCTTCCCCTTTACCCCTGAAATTCCCTCCCCTCTCCCCTCTGGTGACTATCAACCCCTTCTCAATTTCAGTGTCTTTGGTTATATTCTGCTTGTTTGTTTGTTCTGTTGATTAGGTTCCTGTTAAAGGTGAGATCATATGATATTTGTCCTTCACTGCCTGGCTTATTTCACTTAACATAATGCTCTCCAGCTCCATCCATGCTGTCGCAAAGGGTAGGAGTTCCTTCTTTCTTTCTGCTGCATAGAATTCCATTGTGTAAATGTACCAAAGATTCTTGATCCATTCATTTACTGATGAGCACCTAGGTTGCTTCCAACACTTGGCTATTGTAAATTGTGCTGCTATGAACATTGGAGTGCATAGATTCTTTTGAATTGGTGTTTCAGGGTTATTAGGATATAGTCCTAGCAGTGGAATTGCTGGGTCCAAAGGTATATCCATTTTTAGTTTTCTTAGAAAATTCCATACTGCTTTCCATAGTGGTTGCACCAGTCTGCAATCCCACCAACAGTGTACTAGGGTCCCCTTTTCTCCACAACCTCTCCAACACTTGTTGTTTGTTGCTTTATTTATGACAGCCATTCTAACAGGTGTGAAGTGGTATCTCATTGTGGTTTTAATTTGCATCTCTCTGATAGCAAGCAATATTGAGCATCTTTTCATGTGTTTCTGGATCTTCTGTATGTCCTCCTTGGAGAAGTGTCTGTTCAAGTCCTTTGCCCATTTTTTAATTGGGTTGCTTGTCTTCTTAGAGTGCAGTAATGTAAGTTCTTTGTGTATTTTGGAGATTAAACCCTTGTCTGAGGTATCATTGGCAAATATATTTTCCCATACATTTGGTTCTCTTTTAATTTTAATACTGTTTTCTTTAGCCATGCAGAAGCTTTTTATTTTGATGAGATCCCATTTGTTTATTCTTTCCTTTATGTCCCTTGCTTTAGGGGACATATCAGTAAAAATGTTGCTGCGTGAAATGTCTGAAGTTTTCCTGCCTATGTTCTCCTCTAGGACTTTAATGGTGTCACGGTTTATATTTAAATCTTTTATCCACCTTGAGTTTATTTTTGTGTATGGTGTAAGCTGGTGCTCGAGTTTCATTTTTTTGCATGTAGCTGTCCAGTTCTCCCAACACCACTTGTTGAAGAGACTACTTTTACTCCATTTTATGTTGCTGCCTCCCTTGTTGAATATTAATTGACCATAGAGAATTGGGTTTATTTCTGGGCTCTCTGTTCTATTCCATTGGTCCATGTTCCTGTTTTTGTGCCAGTACCAGGCTGTTTTGATTACAGTGGCCTTGTAATACAGTCTGGTGTCAGGTATTGTGATCCCTCCTACTTTGCTCTTCTTTCTCAAAAATTGCAGCAGCTATTCGAGGTCATTTATGACTCCGTATAAATTTTTGAAGTGTTTGTTCTATATCTGTGAAATATGTCATTGGTAATTTGATAGGTATTGCATTGAATCTGTAAATTGCTTTGGGTAGTATGGACATTTTAATGATGTTAATTCTTCCAATCCATGAACACGGTATACGCTTCCATTTGTTTGTGTCTTCCTTAATTTCTTTCTTCAGTGTCGTGTAGTTTTCTGAGTATAGATCCTTTACTTCCTTCGTTAGGTTTATTCCTAGGCATTTTATTTTTCTTTTTGCTATATCAAATGGGATTTTTTCCTTGACTTCTGCTTCTGCTCTTTCATTGTTGGTATACAAAAATGCCTTTTATTTCTGAATATTGACTTTATATCCTGCTGTTTGTCCAAATTCATTTATTAGGTCAAGCAGCTTTTTGGCCGAGTCTATAGGATTTTCTATGTACACTATCATGTCATCTGCAAACAATGATAGCTTTATTTCCTCCTTTCCAATTTGGATGCCTTTTATTTCCTTTTCTTGTCTAATTGCCGTGGCTAAGACTTCCAATACTATATTGAATAGAAGTGGTGAAAGTGGACAAC